>JAFVLL020028856.1:0-12043 GCA_021397915.2 Tor tambroides | reverse complement strand
TAATTTAAAATGCGGATGCCCTGGAGTCGCAGAGGAGCCAGTGCTGCATCCATGCATTTCGTGTACGTGCGGGGTGATAAAGCTAGGCCAAACGGAAGAACCCGATACTGGTAAGCTTCGCCCCCGAAAGCGAACCTCAGGAACTTCCTGTGTTGTGGCAAGATTTCTACATGAAAATATGCTTCCTTGAGATCGATTGTCACGAACCAATCCTCCGATTGGATCTGAGACACAATCATCTTGATTGTCAGCATTTTGAACTTGTATGTTCTGAGGTAGCGGTTCAACCCGCGAAGATCTAAAATCGGACGCAACCCCCCATCTTTCTTGGGAACGAGAAAATACCAGCTGTAATAGCCCGACTCTGTCTGGCAGGGGAACACGTTCTATGGCCCCTTTGTCCAGCAGAGCTTCTAATTCCTGTGTCAACAAGTGCACTCGTTCCGGTTTCACGGAAGTGGAGACCACGCCGTTGAAATGCAGAGGCCGATATGCAAACTGAATCCTGTAGCCTTTCTCTACAGTCCTTTCTACCCACGGAGAGATATTTGGCAGTAGCTTCCACGCTGCCAGCTTCTCTGAAAGGGGCACTAATTTTGATACTTCGTTTTGATGGGGGGATGTTAGATGTCCGGTGTCCTGAAACGTGGCAGGAGGCAACCGAACACCTAACATTTCGCTGGAGACTGCTGCTCCCCGAAACACCAGTGGCGGCGGAGATTGTACAGCGGCCCACTGAGGGTGCCAGGAAGGAGCCCCTACTCTCTGTTGGAACTTTACGCGCCCCTCCCCGGGGGGACACACCCCCACGGTCCTGGGCGCACCAGCCTCAGGACTTTTTCTTAGCGGAGATGATGCTCCGCAGGTCCGGTCTCTTCGAGGCGGTTTGAGAAGTGTGGCGAGCCGCTCCCCAGTCTCTCCGAGGGGGCGCACGACTCGCCACACTCTCCTTCTGGGCTTCTCGCCTCAGAGAAACCGAACTTGGTCGGGACTGGGTGGCCGACAGTCCCGACGCTTGAGCACCGCGGGGGAGAAACCTCACGAACGCTTCTTCGTAGCGTTTCGCCTCCCGAAACCTAGTGACAACTGAGTTGACAGCATCGCCAAATAGGCCGGAAGGCGAGACGGGGGCATCAAGAAGGAAAGATCGATCCCTCTCCTTGATGCCCGTGAGGTTTAGCCACAGATGTCTCTCCGTGGAAACCATGGCAGCCATAGAACGGCCGATGGCACGGGCCGTCTGCTTGGTCGCACGGAGAGACAAATCCGTGGCCCGGCGAAGTTCGGAAAACGCCTCTTCATCGATACTTCCGCCTGTGCTCAAGTCTTTGAGCAGGTCAGCCTGGTACGCCTGCAGAACCGCCATGGTGTGCAGGGCAGCACCAGCCTGACCCGCAGCCTGAAAAGCTTTCCCCACCAGCGAGGATGTCATTCTGCAAGGCTTGGTGGGGAGCATAGGCTTTTTCAGGGAAGATGACGTCCCAGGGGAGAGATAGCCCGCAAGCGTCTCTTCCACCTGGGGCATCATCATGTAGCCCCGTGCCTTTGCGTCCACGATAGTCGAATAAATCGACGTCGATGGCACGAAGACATGGGACGAATAGGGCTTACTCCATGAACGAACCAGCTTGTCATGGAGATCGCCAAAGAAGGGGAGAGACCGTCGCTGAGGCCACCTGACAGAAACCTGTCATCTAACTTTGAGCGTTTGGGGGTCTCCTGCTCCTGCGGCCAGTCTAGTTTTAAACGATCGACTGCTCGAGTTACCACCTCGAGTAACTCCTCATACGCTCTATCATCGCGAGAGGAGCGCTCTGAGGTGGCACTCTCCATCTCCGCAGAAGCATGAGATGAAGTATCCTCGGCCCGTTCAGAAGAAGCGCCGAGGCGCGCTTCAGAAGCGGACTCGAGGACCTCGTGATCCGGCGAGAGCGCGAGAGAAAGGGGCGGACCCGTCTCACGCGCCTCAGCCAGATCAACACGCGACCCCCAGGATCTTAGCGAGGGAGCGGCGGCTCGCTCGTGTTTGAAAAAAGCGAGCCGCGCGCGAAGCACTTTGATAGGCAAAAGATTGCAGTGCTCGCATTCTCCCTCGAGCCCGAGGGCAGCGTGTTCATCCCCCAAACACTCAAAACAGAATCTGTGAGGATCGTCCTCCGAGATGAGCCTCTGACACGGAGGCACGCATCTCTTATCAGACTCTGACATCTTGATAATGTGAGTTACTTGCCTTTTTTTTTTAAAGCTCTGCTTTCTCACACACACACACACACACACACAATACGGTCTTTGAAGACAAAGAAACCTGAGGATGTGTCCGTGTCACGTCTATTTATAACCTGGCAGGTACATGTAATCATGATGTCACCAACCGAGGTTATTTAAGCCAATTCCTGGTGTGTTTGACACACGTGCTTCACAACCGGTCGAACAAAGAATGTTCTCATTAGCGTTATTGAAACGCAGCATCGAGAGTAGCTTTTGATAGGGAACACATATGCTGAGAAGTTTCTTTCCCTGTGAGAGAAATTCAGTTTTAGCAATGTTAAGACAAAAGCTTGCCAATATGAAAGATGTTCGTTTCAAATGAAATAAAGTCTTATTTGACATGGAGAAAGGCGTTTCTTTAATGTATTAGACTTTTTCTGCTTTGCAAGGAAAGTTAGAGATTCTGTGTCCAGACAGCTTAGTTTAGCGTTTTTATGAACAGTAATATTGTGTCAGCGCTCCTCAGAGAATGACTTGAACGCAAGTCCACATATGCTGAAAAGCTTCTTTCCCTGTAAGAGAAAGTCAGTTTTTGCAATGTTAAGACAAAAGCTTGCCAATATGAAAGATGTTCGTTTCAAATGAAATAAAGTCTTAATAAATAAAATATTATTTGCAATACAGAAAGGCATTTCTTTAATGTGTTAGATGTTTTCTGCTCTGCAGGGAAATTTATAGCTTCTATGTCCAGACAGCTTAGTTTAGCGTTTTTATGAACTGTGACAGTATGTCAGCGCTCCTGAGAGAAAGAAAAGAGAGCGCAAGTCCACATATGCTGAAAAGCTTCTTTCCCTGTTAGAGAAATTTATTTTCTGCAAGGTTAAGACAAAAGCTTACCAATATGAAAGATTTCAGTTTCAAATGAAGTAAGGTCTCATTTGCAATGCAGAAATGCGTTTCTTTAATGTTTTAGATGTTTTCTGCTCCGCAAGTAAAGTTAGAGTTATTTTGTCCAGACAGCTTAGTTTAGCGTTTTTATGAACAGTGACAGTGTGTCAGCGCTCCTGAGAGAATGACAAGAACGCAAGTCCACATATGCTGAAAAGCTTTTTTCCCTGTAAAAGAAATTCAGTTTGTTCAATAAGATAAAAGCTTGTCAATATGAAAGATGTTTGATTCAAATGAAATAAAGTCTTATTTGCAATACAGAAAGGCATTTATTTAATATGTTAGATGTTTTCTGTTCTGCAAGGAAATTTAGAGTTATTTTGTCCAGACAGCTTAGTTTAGCGTTTTTATGAACAATAACATTGTGTCAGCGCTCCTCAGAGAATGACAAGAACGCGAGTCCACATATACTGAAAAGCTTCTTTCCCTGTAAGAGAAATTCAGTTCATCCAATGTTAAGGCAAAAGCTTGCCAATATGAAAGATGTTTGTTTCAAATGAAATAAAATCTTATTTGTAATGCAGAAAGGTGTTTCTTTAATGTGTTTGATGCTTTCTGCGCCGCAAGTAAAGTTAGAGCTATTATGTTGGAGCGTCTGCGTAAACTCATTGATGGTTGATTACATTTGGTCTTAAGAGACCCCTTTAAGCCTTTTGACTTTTTGCATATAAATTACTAACCTGGCCTCACTATTTACATTTATATGGACGCTAAATTACCAATGGTTTCTCCCCACTATCAAAAAGATGCTACACAGATCACCTCTCTGGTCTCCCCATCAAACTTCAACGCATTCAAAGAGAGAGACAGATGACCCTCCGGGCCAGGCACTGCTGACTGACTGAACCACAAGTGGTGCTTCACAACTACAAATACACATCACACACACACACATATAGACATTTTTTCTTTATTTGAGTATAGTTAAGCCGTTATAAATGTATCTGGTATATTCATGTGTTTTAGGTATATTCCTATATTAACCCTAGTTATATTTACTTGTATTGATTAGACTTCTTCTATATTCAAGTGTTTGGTGTATCTCTTAACTGTGCTCGTCTAGGAGTAACTTTCTTGGTATCAAAATGATCTTCTTTTATTTGTAAGAACAACAGTATTGTTTCTTGTGTAGTCTGTAGGCTGCATCATACAGTTTTTACTGCTTTAATTAAAACTGCACAGAACTCAAATCAGCAATAAAAATGCAAATGGGCCATAGCGGAGACAAAGAAAGTTTCTCCCGCTCAAAATTCATGCCTCCTGATTGGCCACTCCACCTAAAGTGGGTGCGGCTATGAACTATCAAAAGTTCCGGAATTCAGACTAATCTGGGCTCAAAACCCTTCTCCTTGAGACAGACCACGCTCCAAATCGCTCCTCTTGAGTTTTAACCTTCAGCCAGTTTATTAAATAACTTTGTGGACTAGCTGTGGACTTTCCTACCTTCCAGAAGGGCCAGAGGAAAATCTTTAGTGCTCTAAAGAAATCATCAAAGACGCTTTTGTCTACATGAAGCCAATGCAAGTAATCGTTTACAAACATTTAGATCATTGTTTAAGTTTATTTTAAGGTGATTTCTTCTTTAATGGTCTCATTGGTTGTGAGTTGATTCCTGAAATACTGTAATTCTTTTGCTCTTCTCTCTCTCCTCTTCTGCTTTCTTTATATTCTATTTACTATATATTTTGCCTAGTTGGATTGTATGGCTGTATAGTTTTCATTTATTAAATCCTCTGTTCACAATTGATTGTCTCATGTTTTTGCTCACGATTCCCGAAGTCACTGAATGCTCTTTGCTACATGTAAACCTGCTAGTACTGTATAAGTAGGAAAGTTATTCTTCCTTAATGAGAGAAATAATCTTTCCTAGATTGATAAATAATTATATTGTCTGCTGGTGAATGGACAGATCAAATAATTGTAATGCTCGAGTCTGCTACAGTTAATTCTAAAATCTAATCAATATTTATTATTAATTAACCAGTTATAATTAATGGTAAATATTCATACAATTTGCTGTCAGGCAACTTGGTGTAGTTTTCAAAACAGTGACTTCTTTGTCCATCTAGGAAAATGAAGAGAACATGAATCCTCATATGCTGAAAATCTTCTTTCCCTGTAAGAGAAAATTGGTTCACACAATTTTAAGACAAAACCTTGCCAATATGAATGATGTTCGTTTCAAATGAAATAAAATCTTACTTGCAGTGCAGAAAGGTGTTTCTTTAATGTGTTAGATGTTTTCTGCTCTGCAAGGAAAGTTAGAGTTATTTTGTCCAGACAGCTTCGTTTAGCGGTTTTATGAACAGTTACACTGTGTAAGCTCTCTTGAGAAAATGAAGACAACGCGGATCCACATATGCTGAAAAGCTTCTTTCTCTGTAAGAGAAATTCATTTTCTGCAATGTTAAGAGAACAGTTTGCCATTACGAAATATGTTTGTTTTAAGTGAAATAAAATCTTATTTGCAATGCAGAAAGATGTTTTTTAATGTGTTAGATGTTTTCTGCTCCGCAAGTAAAGTTAGAGCTACTATGTCCAGACAGCTTAGTTTAGCGTTTTTATGAACAGTGACACTGCGTAAGCGCTCATTTGAGAATGAAGACAACGCGTATCCACATATGCTGAAAAGCTTCTTTCCCTGTTAGAGAAATTTATTTTCTGCAAGGTTAAGACAAAAGCTTACCAATATGAAAGATTTCAGTTTCAAATGAAGTAAGGTCTCATTTGCAATGCAGAAATGCGTTTCTTTAATGTGTTAGATGTTTTCTGCTCAGCAAGTAAAGTTATAGCAACCATGTCCAAGACAGCTTAGTTTAGCGTTTCTATGAACAAGAGATACTGTGTCATCGCTCATGAGAGAACTTCGGTCCCCAGCTTTTCAATCCTCATATGCTGAAAAGCTTCTTTCCCTGTAATAGAAATTCAGTTCATGCAATGTTAAGACAAAAGCTTGCCAATATGAAAGATTTTCGTTCCAAACGAAATAAATTCTAAAATGGAATGCAGAAAGGAGTTCCTTTAATGTTTTAGATGTTTTCTGCTCCGTAAGTAATGTTAGAATTATTTTGTCCAGACAGCTTAGTTTAGCGTTTTTATGAACAGTGACAGTGTGTCAACGCTCCTGAGAGAATGAAGAGAACACAAGTCCACAGATACTGAAAAGCTTCTTTCCCTGTAAGAGAAAGTCAGTTCATGCAATGTTAACATTAAAGACTGCCAAAATGAAATATGTGCATTTCATATGATACAGAGTCTTATTTGCAATGCATGAAGAGGTTTCTTTAATATGTTAGATTTTTTCTGCTCTGCAACTAACTTAGAGCTACTATGCCTAGGCAGCGTAGTTAACCGTTTTTATGAACTGGGACACTGTGTCAGTGCCCCTGCGAGAATGAAAAGAGCGCATGTCCACATGTGCTGAAAAGCTTCTTTCCCTGTAAGAGCAAGTCAGTTCTTGCAATGTTAACGTTAAAGCTTGCCAATATGAAACAAGCTATTTTCATATTATAAAGAGTCTTCTTTGCAATTCAAAAGGCATTCCTTTAATATGTTAGATTTTTTCTGCTCCGCAACTAACTTAGAGCTACTATGCCTAGACAGCGTAGATAAGCGTTTTTATGAACAGGGACACTCTATCAGTGGCCATGCGAGAATGAAGAGATCGAAGGTAAACAGATGCTGAAAAGCTTCATTCCCTGTGAGAGAAAGTCAGTTCATGCAATGTCAACTTTGAAGCTCACCAACATGAAATATGTGCGTTTCATGTTATACACAGTCTTATTTGCAATGCATGAAAGAGTTTCTTTAATGTTTTAGATTTTTTCTATTCCACAACTAACTTAGACCTACGATGCCTAGGCAGCGCAGATAAGCGTTTTTATCATATGGGAGACTGTTTCAGTTCCCCTGCGAGAAGGAAGAGAGCGCAGGTCCACAGATGCTGAAAAGCTTCTTTCCCTGCAACAGAAAGTCAGTTCATGCAATGTTAACATTAAAGCTTGCCAATATGAAATATTTGCGTTTCATATGATACAGAGTCTTATTTGCAATGCATAAAGGCGTTTCTTTAATGTGTTAGATGTTTTCTGCTCCGCGAGTAAACTTAGAGCTAATATGCCCAGGCAGCTTAGTTTAGCGGTTTTATGAACAGGGACACTCTGTAAGTGCACCTGCGAGAATGAAGAGAGCGCAGGACAACAGATGCTGAAAAGCTTCTTTCCCTGTAAGAGAAAGTCAGTTCATGCAATGTTAACATTAAAGCTTGCAAATACGAAATATGTGCATTTCATATGATACAGAGTCTTATTTGCAATGCATAAAGGAGTTCCTTTAATATGTTAGAGTTATTTTGTCAAGAGAGCTTAGTTTAGCGTTTTTATGAACAGTGACGGTGTGTCAGCGCTCCTCAGAGAATGACGAGAACGCGAGTCCACATATACTGCAAAGCTTCTTTCCCTGTAAGAGAAATTCATTTTCTGCAATAAGACAAAAGCTTGCCAATATGAAAGATATTAGTTTCAAATGAAATAAAGTCTTATTTGCAATGCAGAAAGGCGTTTCTTTAATGTTTTACATGTTTTCTGCTCCGCAAGTAATGTTAGAGTTATTTTGTCCAGAACAGCTTAGTTTAGCATTTTTATGAACAGTAACATTGTGTCAGCGCTCCTCAGAGCATGACGAGAACGCGAGTCCACATATGTGAAAAGCTTCTTTCCATGTAAGAGAATGACGAGAACGTGAGGAAACATATGCTGAAAAGCTTCTTTCCCTGTAAGAGAAATTCATTTTCTGCAATATTAAGACAAAAGCTTACCAATTTGAAAGATTTTAGTTTCAAACGAAATTGTCTAATTTGCAATGCAGAAATGCGTTTCTTTAATGTGTGAGACGTTTTCTGCTCTGCAAGGAAATTTAGAGCTTCTATGTCCAGACAGCTCAGTTTAGCGTTTTTATGAACTGTGCAACCCGGTCTCATCACTCTGCGTATAAATAACACGAGTTTACACTTTCCATATGCGTGTAATGCATACGCCAAAGTCCAATTTTGCGTGCATATGACACGCCAATCCTTCCCATTAACTCGGTGGAGAGCAGATGTGTCTGAATACCACGCAGCTTCTTCAGCGGCTGTGACGTCACCAGCGAGGCTCAGTTCGCTCGGTTCACCTGATGCGCGGACACTTTCAAACAGGTAAGTAAGGGCAACAATCTTTTTATGTAACGAGATCACAGGTTTAACGGTATTATTTTAATTAGTTCAGTGTTTCTGCATCACGTTAGATGAGGTAATGTGTTAAAATGGCAGCGTATGCGTTCAAATGAGTTGTTAGTGGAACAGTGGGCTGCTTAGTTAGCACAGCTGGTAGCCTGCCATTGACATTAGCCTAAGCTAACTTCTACTGTATGTTATAGACCCGTTTCCGTTTGAAATAAATAAATAAAACCGTTTTTAATCATGTTGTGACATGGGTCTTCAGCTTTTAGACATGGCTGATGACAGCACAACAAATCAACCAACCCAGTATTGCGTGATAATTGTGATCATGTAAAAAGTCCATACATTTACCATATTTTTACCATAGTAACTGTTGCTCGACCATGTCATGTGTAGTCAATACAAAGTAACCACAACATATACCATGCCTCTCATCACCGTAACTGTTGTTTTACTGTGGTATTTTTGTAGGTATGGTAACCACAACACCTTTTCATGATTTTACCATAGTAAAGTAACTGTGTTTACTGTCTACTCTTTGTATGGGTTTACCACAGTAACCGTAGTTTTACTGTGGTATTTGTAGATAAAGCCCAATAACCACAACGCATACTATGAGTTTACCACAGTAACCGTAGTTTTACTGTGGTATTTGTAGTTAAAGTACAATAACCACAACACATACTATGAGTTTACCACATTAACCGTAGTTTTACTGTGGTATTTGTTGTTAAAGCACAATAACCACAACACATACTATGAGTTTACTGCATTAACCGTAGTTTTACTGTGGTATTTGTAGTTAAAGCACAATAACCACAACACTTACTATGAATTTACCACATTAACCGTAGTTTTACGGTAGTATTTGTAGTTAAAGCACAATAACCGGCAAGTCTGTAGTGTCCATTTCCAGGAAACACAGAAGTGATTGATTGTTTTCCTTTAATACACTATAAATACACTGTAAATGTTACAGAAGCACAACTGAATAGTAGAAAAATACTGCATGTTCGAATAATTATCAGAGGTGGGTTTTTTTGTAAGAAAAAAGACTTATTTTTCACATAGTATATGCAATCTTTTGAGTTTAAATATTGTACATTAATATTAGTGTAAACAATGTATACAATGGGAACTATTAGCTCTTGTTTAAAAAAAAAATCAAGGTAATCAACAAATCTATTGCTGCATCAGGTTAACCACACGATGCAATCTGTTGTTGCAATTTTATATTGAGTGGAGACAAATAAACCTTTAACTGATTATCTGTCCATTCACCACAAGAACCCGGAAGATCCTGTTACAAATGACCATATATGGACAAGTAAGTGTGACGCCTCTGCTCAACTGAGTTGCCATTGGCTTTGAAGTTCCCTTGGCACTCGCAGAACTCGCTGTGATTGGACTATCGTTTAACCCAAATTAAAAAAACCTTAATGTTGTAAAGTACGTTTTGCTGTTATTATTACATCAGTAATACCTTCAGTTAACAATGCAGTGTTGCTATGTCGTGAGAAATTACCACTTTACCGAGATCGTAACCCTAACCCTGAGCTTAAGTTTATTAAACTACAAATACCAGCGCCATGTTTTTCGCGTTTGAATGGCAGAGGCTTATGGGTAATGTAGTTTAAAATGTTTAATAATAAAATGGGGGAAAATACAATCTTTTTTTGAACAAAGGTATATTTAAACATGTTCATTGTGCAAACATTTATGACATATGTAAGAGGCAGGCTGAAATTTGGTATTTTACTAAGAGCACTCTTTTAAACACCTTTATACCACCTTTCCATATATGTTTGAAAACTCTGTCCAACATTATTTAATTAACATAGCATAAGTAGTTGTCCTGCCAAATTTCTCTTTAAAACTATAATCAGACTTTGATTTACAGCCATTTGAAATGTTAATTGTTTTTGCTCTTCCAGGGGACTCTACTGGGCCCCTGGGGATGGAAGGGCAGTACAACATACACAGATCTATTCTCAATATCACAACAAACTGTGCTGAGTCACAATTTTTAGATTGTCTTTTCAGCAACTTGCCAATATGTAAGTTGCAAGTCATAGTTATCTTAGAAAAAGAATAGACCCAAAAAAATCTACATCAGTGCCTATTTGGAATGTGCTCCATTTATTTCATTAGATCAGGAGCAATCATACAGTGTTGACAGTAAACAAAGACACCAATTTAAACTAATATATATTGTGACACTTCATTGTACTGTAAGGCCAATGTGTTATTCAGTAAGACAAGGTACAGACAGTGTGTGGTTTATGATGCAAAAGCCATACAGTTCATGCAATTCAAAGAATCATAATACAAAAGACCTAATTTGTATCTCTATGTTAGAAATATCTCATCTTTGTCCTCTTCAGGTGCTAAACATCAGTAATGTGCATGCTCATCTTGCTTATAATACAGTACAGGATTCATGTTGATCCTTCCCTGGTACATCACCCTCAGGTATGCATGAAGTGCTTGTAGCAATATAGTCCATGCAGTCTCTTCTAAAACATCTTTCAGCATTCCCTTCTTGTAATGTAGTCATTAATATGACCAAATGTTCATGTCTTAATTAAAACAATCATAGTAATTATATGTATTGTTTACAAAATTAAATGATGTATTTACCAAACACCATTCCTAATACAGAAGATTTACTTCATACTTTATTACCCAACACCATGTGCAATACTTTACTGGAGGATACAGCATAAAGACAGCTAAAGTAGCATATTAAGACATGATAGTCAAGGGAAATAAAAATGGGTTATGTTAAAACCATATTATTTTTATCAGATGAAACCACCCAAATGCATGCATGGTGAAATGTTTTGAGCATCATAGAATCACATTCAGTTTCCTGCTCATCATCAGAGCTCTCCTGGTTTTCTTCCTCTTGCTTGCTTGTCCATGTCCCTATCATGATCTTCTTCTTCCATAACAAACAATTTGCAATTGTTATCCATCACACTACAGCACAACTGACGAAAAAAAGACCTGACCAATTCAAATCAAATCACTTTATTGTCACAACACCATGAACGCAAGTGTACAGGTGGTGAAAGTCTTTTGTGAAAACTCTGCAGCATGACAATATGGATGACATGTATTGAATATATATATGCAACACAAATATATATAAGAACTCAATACAGATAGAGAACAATATATGGTAAATATTATACTATATAGAGAGCGTGCAATGAAAACAATAATAAACATAATTATAGTACACCTATACCTTTGCAGTGCAGTACGGTATGAATTAGCGCAAACAGATTGTCAGGGTGCAGAATAATAGTGAGTCAGAGTCCAGTCAGTGTAACTGATAGAGTGCAGTACAGGCCCGGAGTGGCCATCGGGAGAACCGGGAGAATTCCCGGTGGGCCGCTCTGCCCCACTCATAAATTGGGCCGGCAGACTCGCCTGCTTTTTTTTTTAAAATTTATTTATTTTTATTTTTTTACATACACAGAATAACGTATATGTGTTTAAGTTACTGTGTGACTGATAACTAAGCTTATAACACTAATTTTGAATTTAACATTAAAATGTGACGTTTTCTGTTGTCAGAGCGCGCGCGCGCTTTCTCTCGCTTCCTCTACACAAGCGCGTGTCCCAGGTCGTTGCCATGGAGACAAATCGAAACCATTAATG
>JAFVLL020028855.1:0-20431 GCA_021397915.2 Tor tambroides | reverse complement strand
AAGTTACTGTTATTATTTATTGGTAGTTTAACTAAAGAATTCATCAACTGATAAGAAAATAATAAATAGATTAACTGAAAAAGAATCGATAGATTAGTCAACTAATCGAAAAAAGAATCGATAGATTAATCGACAATAAAATAATCGTTAGCTGCAGCCCTACTCTGAAACATGCAGCGCATATATATATATTTAATTAAATCACACTAAGCCATATTGTGATTTCAGTTTTGTTCCCGTTAAATGTACAGTTCATTCTCAATGCCAACTTTCAAAACTGACTTTTATTTATTTAAATTGGATGAGCCCTTTGTTCAGTGATGATACTTAAGTCTCAATGTGTCTTGATGATCCATCTTTTAAAATATGTAAATTATATTTAGGTGCTCAGTTCTCAGCAAATAGTTCCACATGACTATATCATACAGCTTAAGAATATAGTGAAAAAGTAAATAAAAAAAATAAAACAAAAAAAACACTTTTATGGTGCTTTTTTGTAGCTTAAAGGGATAGTTCACCCAAAAATAAGTTTTGTCATTAATTACTCACCCTCATGTCGTTCCAAACCCGTAAGACCTTCGTTTATCTTCGGAACACAAATTAAGATATTTTTGATGAAATCCTAGAGCTCTCTGACCCTGCATTGGCAGCAATGCAACTGAAATGTTCCCAGAAACGTAGTAAGGACATCAGTAAAACAGTTCACGTTTTACAAAGCTGCAAGAATACTTTTTCTGCACAAAGAAAACAAAAATAACGACTTTATTCAACAATTCTTCTCCTCTAAATCACATCTTCCGCCATTATCGAGAGTACCTCTGCACGTAAACAAGGCTCAGTGCGTGTTCTATGTCAGCATAATCACGCACGGATGTTGTTTACGTGCAGAGGAAAGCAATGCGCATGCGTCGCTGTACTCTCCATAATGGCGGAGGAGGGGACGAGGAAGAGAAGAATTGTTGAATAAAGTCATTATTTTTGTTTTCTTTGCACACAAAAAGTATTCTCGTAAAATTACGGTTGAACCACTGATGTCACATGGATTATTTTAACAATGTCCTTACTACGTTTCTGAGACTGGGAACATTTCAGTTGCATTGCTGCCTATGCAGGGTCAGAGAGCTCTTGGATTTAATCAAAAATATCTTAATTTGTGTTCCAAAGATGAAGGTCTTGCGGGTTTGGAATGACAAAGAGGTAAGTAATTAATGACAGAATTTTCATTTTTGAGTGAACTATTCCTTTAACATCCTCAAACCTTGTTTGCACTGTATGCAAAAGAGCAGCATGAACGTTCTCAAATTTATCTCCTTTTGTGTTCCACATAAAATATCAGAAATCACAAATTTAGTTTGCAACCTACAAACACACAAGCATGACTTGAGGGGCAGCATTATTTCTCCTCGTGGGTCACCGTACAGGACAGCAGCCTACTTTTTAAAAATTGCAATCTCATAACAAAATAGCCAACCCAGTTTGGTTCAGTTAGGATTACAGATGTGTGTCATTCAGTTTAATCTCCTCCGCTTTAAAAAAATCTCTTCAGTTTTCTTGTATAAAGTCACAAAACACGGCTCACCCTCCAGGTCTCCTTTTCCCATCCAGGCTGCGTGGCTCTTCCACAGCGGCTCCGTTAGGCCTGGGCGGTTGGCCTGCCTGACCCTGGGCCGGGGTGGGCTGAGGTTGGGGTAGTGTTGGCTGGGGCAGGAGGGCGTGTTGCTGTGGTGAAGGCTGGGCTGTGATGATGGAGGCTGGATACGGTTGCAAAAGTGCCTGCGTCTGTTGCGGCTGCGGCTGCAGTTGCTGCTTGGGACTGTTATTCGACAGAGGCAAGGTGTTAGCTTCTGCTTTTATGTGTGCGATCAAGTGACGATGCTGCTGCTGCTGCTGCTGTTGTGGAGGGGAGTGGGCGTCCTTGCCATTGGGGCTGAGGAGGGGGGCTGCTGGTGGGTACAAGGCTGTGGCCAAGGGTGTGACCACTGGCATTGGGGAGGCTGTGTGAAGGGACGAAGCAGTCTGAATGGGAGGGGCCGCAGGGTTGGCAGGGACCACCGGGATAGGAATGACAGCTATGGGAACAGGTGGTGGGAGGGGAGGGGGCGGGACCGGAGGGTGGTGCTGATGGTGGCGGTGTGGCTCGAGCCGCATGTCGTCTGCCCAGGTCACATGGTTAACTTGGACAGACTGGATAATGGGGGCGGAGAGCTTCTGCTCGGCCTCACGGGACAGCAAGGCCTTCTCTCGCCGCTCCTCCTCCTCTGTAGAGAAAAAAAAAAAAACACATAAAAATTAACATTATGCACAAAGACAGATGAAATGAAGGCTACAACTTGGAAATGCTATTTGAGAATAATACGTGTATATTTAAATTTAGGATGCTGTATAAAAATGCTGGACAGAAACACCAGTGTGCAAGAAAAAAAGTGTGCATTTGCTTGCAGTGGATACATTTTTAATACATAAACTACTGGAAACACATTTACAGAATACATTCCCAGATGCTCATCAAAAAAGGCATGTGACTGATTAATTCACTCGTGATTGGTTGCTTTTACCCCTTATAACTGTCTGAAGATTGTCAGAGCATTTGTGTTTGCACATTCTGAACAGCAGTTTATTTATTTATTACACTTAATTTTAAAAAAGCCTACAGCTTCTGTTTTCGTTTATATTTTGCAATTTCCTTAGAAGTGACCATTTTGTTCTCTTGAACACATGGGATGGAAACGCTGCTTGATCTGCAAATAGTTTTGCAGTTTTGTTGCATAAATTAAATTTGCAGCTTGAATGGAAACTTATGATTCTCTCAACTGGAGATTCTGATCAGAAAGAGACAAAAACACTGCTTGATCCGCACAGTTTTTGTGGCTTTCTGAGTTCTTGAATAAATTAAATTCGCAGCTTTAATGGAAACACTGTAATTTTCTTCTCGTCTCTACCTGGAGATTCTAGTTAGAGAAAGATGGAAATGCTGCTCTATTCACAAACAGTTTTTGAGGTATTCTGATTTCTCACATAAATTCACAGCAGAGTCAAAAGCAAAATCAAAGAACTGGTGTGACTTCTTTTTGAACAAAATCATGCCAAAACTAAATTTGTTTGGAGTTGTCAGGAGTTTGAAACAGCTTGCCAAAGAGAACTTAATTCACTTTATACACCAGAGTTACACTGATTATTAGCCAATTTCAATGTTCTCAAATTACCAAAAAGCCCTTGTGTCAGTCCAAAAATATACGACACCCATGCAAATAAATCAAAAACTATTTCTAATTTTTAGTGATTTAAGTAAATATTATGTGAAATAATTCTACACAAAATTTCCGAGATTTAATTGCATCATGTCAATGTTCAAAATTCAACATTCAATTGGAAACACAAGTCTAGGCCACTGAAAAAAACCCCCATTACTTTTGTTCTTAAGATTGTAATAGATTGGTTATCCATCAAAATATAATACAACAGAAAAATGTACTTTTACAGGTGATTAATTTCCCTCAGACTTAAATATAATTTTATGAAACTCACATTCATGTTACCTTGATGTGGTTGCCTGATTCATTAATAGCTTGAAATAAATATTCACAGTGCAGATTTCTAAGAGTGATTTACTATTTATTTATAGCTATACTGGCATTGCTCTGTTTGCACAAAAAGAAAATAATAAAAAAAATTGTAAAAGAAGCAAACTAAACTATAACCATAGCTAATGAATACCAATGACAATACTACAGATCAATACAATTAACAGGTGGAACTAATTAGTGCTTTTCTAGGCTCTGACTAAGAGAAGCACTCTTGGCTGTGAAGTGTAAATTAATAATGAGAAGCTGAAGACTAACAGAGTAATTTAATACATCAAGACAGCGTATGAAATTCATACAACAGAGCTCAAAACCTGCGGTGTAGCTATAGTTTTCATTTTAAACAAGAAAGAGCAGTACAGGGAGCAGTAAATCATGACTCCTTGTCTAAATTAGGGTGGGGTGTGAGCTAGCTGTCCTGCATGGTCTGTCTCTTTAAGAGAGAAGCCCAAGTAAGAGTCTTGCCTTGTCTCCAGCTCTACGCTGACGTCACACAGCAGTCTGCACGAAAAGCCAAGAGCTGGCGTGGGGAATCTGAGGCCGGGTCGTACCATCTGCAGGCTAAAATACCCCCGCTATCTGACGATTTCCATGATTGATGGACAGATCTATTGTTGAGCCCGTTGATCCATATTCAGTTGCATCTGAGTTGTGACTTCAGATCGATGTTTGAATTTTAATACAAGGGGGGGAGGATTTCTGGCTGCTGTCCAAAGCGTCTTTGAGCCAAAACTGTCATTTGCACCGCAAGACATTCCTGTGCAGGAGAAACTGCATCTTGTGAATGTGAGCACGCCGCAGACAAAGAGGTGACCTGATGCGAAGCGTTCCTACACAGTTCAAACCACCACATGCAGGAATCCTCCTGCATCAGCAGGAAGAATAATATTGACTGTGAAACACGTTCTCAGAAGCACAGAATGCTGGGATCAATATTTTCAGTGCTTGCGTATTTCTCCATTATATAACAGGAGATGACAAGTACATACAGAAATGCCATTTCTCTTGACATTTAAATGCGTACAAAGAAATGAATAGCATGTTAGGAATGGAATCATGAACACTACTGTGTCATTGTGCAAATATTATACAGCCAGGCTAATAAGCTCTGAACAGCTCATGAGAGTGCCGTCTATTGCTCTCCATAAATAAGCATGTAAAGCTCTTGAGGACATACTATGGTGGTCCGTAGGCTTTAAGAGTGTGCATTATCAACATGGCACTGCGTAAATGGGACAAAGGAACCTTCTAATGAAGTTTCCTCATGTCTAGCATACAGCAAAATTCCATTCCATTTTCACAGGCTAACGTGGAAATCACAACCCACTAGACAAGAACAGCACAAAAGATTTTAAGAGGCTTTGCTTGTTTAAAACTGTGTTTGCGATGACAAAAAATCATTCTGACATGAACATGACATTTCATTTAACAACCAGCTTATCAAACTAACCTATTCATAACTGTGTTACTCTAAGATAAGCAAGTGTGCTGGCTGGTATAAGGCTCTTGTATAATTACAAGCAGCTTGGGAAACATAACAGAACAAATAATTAGGTCTGGACAATTAGTTAAGAACCTTTCACGTCTTCATTAACACTCATTCACAGACACTAGTTCACAAAGCTCAAACAGTAAGTGAAAGCTTAACCGGGTTTGACAGTATAAAAAGCAAACGGAATTTCTCCCTGCTTATGCAAATAAACTGTTTTTTTTTTATAAACGTGGGGTATCATTCTCACTTCCTTTAACATAAAGCCTCTCTTTTAATACAACACATTTGATCTTACATGCAATTTTATAGATCTAGTACAAGGTCAAAGATTGTGTAAGTGTATGCAAAGTTTGTACATTTGAATAGAGCCTTTAAAGAGAAAGACCTCGCAGAAATGTTCAAAAATATGCCAACTGCACTTATTGTTGTACAGCCTTTTTATCTGTATTCCCAAAATTTAAACAGTCTTCAAAAGAGTAAATCAGTCTGCCAAGCTTTTACTTGGAGATGCATGAAAAATGCACATTATATAACTTCTGCATTGAGGGAGGGTGGCGTTGCCCTATTTTCTCCCCAGTTGTGACCTGGGAGAGAAGGAGGGGGGCGGGGGGTTGGTGTCTGGCGCGCACGTGGCTGAAGAGGGCGGACTTTCAGCACGCGGTATTTGCTGTGGGTGTGGCTTTACTGACACGTCACCTCGAGAATGAAACAAAAAGCCCCCCGCTCTGTTTAAAGCGAAAAATAAATCGCCAGTAAAATCTTACAACGTCTGTTTTATGGAATTTCGGCGTATAGAAGGTGCGAAAACAAACAAAAAAGAGATTAAGCATATAATAACGAAGTTGTAGTAATGGGAAAATCACACAGTGTCTTGAAAGTCATGAGTGAGATAACCACTCAGCAATGTCATTATGTAGAAAAAAAAAACCTTTGGTCTATTGCCACCGCCCAACGGATAAGAAACACGACGTTCGCTACTTTCAGCAAACCTGTTTATAAATTAACTGCTTGGTAAAAATGGTTGTTATAATTTTAAGAATTCTACCCAGCCAATATAAGTGCATAAACATGTAACTTTATGTGTCTGACAAAAATACGACGCGCCATGTACTAGGATCTGTCGGGGTAAATGTACCCACCCACCGCAGCGCTATTCAGCGAGTATAGTAGCACACTAAATATAGCATGGATTTAACCCGGAAACCGAGTGAGCGAAATATGCCCTAGTCACGAAGACTGCACCCTAAAACAGTGCAAACCACTGGACATTTCTACTGAGACAAAGAGCTCTTTTTCGCAATGCTTAAAATAAAAAGCTGATTTACAATTATTATTTTTTGCTTTTTAAAGAAAATAAAACTGTAGCTATTTATCTTGAAGTGTGCCGGCATGAAAATGCAATTTGCTGGGTAAAATCCCAGTTACTTCATACATATCTAATTTATCCCATAGAACTATGCAATCACCCAGTTCCCCCCCGCCTTACCACGTGTAATCTGTTGTTGCTGGGCTTGCCACTCCAAATACCTGGCCGCTTCCAATAGAGTATCGATACTCATTTTGAACACCGATACAGTACGTTCCCGTTAAAAAAATGTATGCAAGCCCCCGGTACAGATATATGTGGTGGGTTAAATCACAGTATAATCCACTGGCTTCCAAAGACAGTCATAAGACATCCAGGGCGCTCCCGAAATTCATCAGAAACACATTACTTCACTGGCAACAAGATGGCGATTGGAGTAACAGAAAACACAACAAGTCGAAAGGCATACCGTGCAAGGTCCGCCCTCTTCAGTGCTACTCCTCCCTCGTACTACCAGTGATTGAAACGTAGGGCAGAACACGCTGTCACGCTAAGCGATAGGATCGGGAATCTGAACCGAACGTAATCTAAGAATAGAGATATAAATGTTTATATAATCGATCAAGACTTAAAGGTGAGCTTTTTATGACACAATAGAAGCTGTGTAAACTTGTTTCCGGTCGCTTATTAGAACATAAAAGGAGGAAACAGTGCGAAACGTCGACGGAATCCGTGTTCCGGGTTTTCGCGGTAGCCCTACCCTGCAGTATATTAGCACATGATTAAAACATGTCGGTGAGAGGGAACCAATGGGCGTGGAGAACAACAAGGCATGGTGTCTGTCCACATGGGCAGCCGCTAAAGGCTGAGCGCGGCTCATTTGCTTGACGAGACCGTGTATGGCAAGCCAGTTTACATTTATTCAACTATCTATTTTTGTTGCTAGGACTTGTTTAATTACCAGAAAGTAAAACTAGTATTTTAAATTTCACTGTTAACTATACTCCTTCACTAGCAGTCATCTCATTGTTAATTGTAACAAAATGCAGTTTTTTACTTTTAATTGATGTGCTTCGGATATCAACCATTCACTTCTGACTAGTATGTAGTTCAACTGACCATTTGCGAAGAGCTTAATTGACAGGCGATCTGACCAATCATAACACTGAATCCGCTATCTTGTCCGACAGCTACGGCCAGAAAGTAACAATAAATAAAATTTTCTTAACATTTTATTAACATCTACACCTACCCCAACCCTAAACAATAATGCAAAAACAGTAATTATTAATGTACAGTGTGAAAAATAATATGCTATATTGATCTGCACATGCCCAGGAGCCGCAGCTGTATCCTAACCACAAATCAGACAGTCAGACGGTCTTTATGAACGGTCAATTGACCCTTCGCAGGGAGTTTGATTGACATCATAACGCCGAATCTGCCATTTTGTCCAACAAATAAACCAGACCGGAGAACATAACGTAGGTGAACTTGAACTTGAAAAATGGTGTGTATTGACATATTTCCGCGGTTGAAACAAGATACCTTCTGATGTTTATTCATGTTTAGCCGGCATCGTGAATCAGTGATTCTTTCTCTCGCAGCTATATCGTCGGGTAATTATACTGTATATAAATTGCAGGCATCAGGGAGCCGCTATTAATATGCAGGGCATTGAAACTGCTTTTGAGTGCATGATCGCTTTTTACTTTCACTTTTGAGATTCGCGATCACAAGTACTCTGTGTGTACTACAGAGCGGCAGTACTTACCACACATTTTACAAGTTTAAATGCTTGTCAGTGGTGCTCAGGATCTGCAAATCATTCGCCATCATCCTATCAGTCATCTTTCCTTATTCTGTTTATGTGGTAAGTAAACTTTTATGTACTGTAATGTAACAGGCTACCGCTAGCAAGCGGCTAACCATGTCCCTTTAGTGACGCCGTAGAACACGTTATTTGTTTTCCGTGCCTTTCTGAATACGGATTCACGCTTCAGGCACACGCCTTCCCCCGCCCCTCCCCCGATGTCGTCGTCCATCGTGATGTTTCACTGTAGACATCGTCCGATGCCAATTTGGTAGACATCGCCCAACCCTAATTACTAGTAAAGCGGAAGAGATGATCGGTTCACGTGCTGCTTCAGCTGAGGCGCTACAGCGATCTGTCACAACACAAGAGCCACAAAATGGTATTTATTATTTGGATTTCTTACAAAACAACAAAATTTCAAAGCTGAGACTTTGTTTCATATACCAAAAGTAACGTGCCCTGTCTTACCTGTCAGTGTCCGCTTTGCCACGCAATGTATTTTTCACTGCGTGAGAACATGATGAATGGTGTGAGAGCACCATGGCTTGTCAGACGTAGCAATAGTAATGAAGGGGGGCAGGTCTCTGTGAAGGGTCAATTGTTATGTATTCCGATTTTATCATTAGCTACTATACTTATTTCTTAGTTAACAGTTTCTATCCCACTAGTTGTTAGTATAACTTTTGAAATACTAGAATCTATCCCAGTTTTTGTAATAACATTTCTTGCCTCACTACTTATTATAGTCGTATATACTAGTCGAAATGACTACTTCAATAGTTAAATTAAAAAGTTTACAAGTAATAGTAAATAGTAAAGTTGACAGTTTAAACCTGGTCACTTCATGCGTTTTTTCTGATTGGATAGCTATCCGATCCTGAAAAGACCAGGTGTAAATGCCCTCCGAAATGCATTCGAGATGGATATAAATCCGATCGTTCAAACCACTTCAGGAGGTGGTCTGGGCCGCATTCCAGACGAAACTGGACAAGTGTAAATGCATCTGGTTGTTGAAACCTCATATGCTAATTTTACTCCTCCCAAAATATTAAAAAAATAAACGTGTGAGAGCATTTTATAGGCTATATGGTATGTTATAGTCAGATATGACAGCGCTAATCCAACAAGCATCACCGCATGTAGGTGAGTATCTCTTCAGCAAGCCGACGCGCAAACTGCCGCGAATGAAACTGAAAGTAAGTCGCAGATGCTTAACACACAATCATCTTCATTAAAAGTAGTGGGACTAACCTATCTTTCCAGTGCTGACGCCGCGCTCTCTCTTGTTGCGGTCTCTGATATTGAAATTATCTGATAACGAATAAAATGCAGCGCGTGTCTATTGCTTTCATTGACGTGAACTCCTTTAAATTTGCATATAGTGCAGGAATTAAAGAACGGATTTATATCCGTTTTGTGAAGAAACATTTATGTGGCCAAGTGTAAATGGAAACGTTTTAACAAATCAGATAGATATCCGATCAGAGAAAATGCATGAAGTGACCAGGTGTAAACAGCCTCATAGATATTTTTATTCAGTACTGGGAAAAATTTGTTGCTATTGCAGTAAGTACTAGAAAAAGTAGTTAACTGATGAGATACTAGTCACTATTGTATTATTACTACAATCTAAGAAAAAATGTGTTAGTAACAAAATATATACGGATTATAGTTTTAATTTTACATGTTGAAGCGGCTTGCCATAGAGCGTGAGCCTGCCTCGCTGTCTTGGTACCTGCCAATCATCCTGAACGAGTGTCGAAATGGCCACGCCCAGATCGTGGTTTAGCTTTTGGGTAGTCAATGTTCACTGCGTACCGACGAACACAATACGCAAGAATCTCTACGAAGAATACGAATTTATTGTTCTTTGTATTTGTACGCGGTACGTTTGTCTGGTAATGTAAGCAACCGAGGGCGCGGTGAACAGACGCAGTCATGAGTGACCGTACTGTCATGCTCAGCTTAGCTTGGTTTACAGGTAGCCAGGCTCTGTTACGGAATGAACAAATTATTGTGATTTATTCAATATATCTGAAAATTTATGAAGTTAGACGCTTTTGAAACGGAAACTTCATATCTGGAAAGCTGTTCAGTATTTAAACATACTTATTTAAATAATGTTTAATTTAAATAATACAACGTCTTATATATTCAAACACTTAGTAGGGCTATCATTGCTTTAACTATTAATATACTTTGGGCTCCAAGATTTTTTTAACGTTAATGCTACATAATAATCCACGATGAAATGACCTATTGCCTTTAAACAAGATATGGCCTGAATCCAGAATTTGGCTAGTTGCAATGATAATCCACAACTTTATTAATATTAATAAAAATAATTCATAATATAAAGACCTTTTAATGGCCCTTGTACTGTTTTAAAATTCAAAATTGTGAAGCAGCTTGTGGCTCGTGCATGCTGACATCTCTATGAATGAGCGCTTGCATGGTAACAGATTGTGATTGGCTGATTTGTAGGGATACCCTAGATGACTAGCACACAGTCAGAGCCTTTCCTCCAATCAGAACTGAGCTCAGAGCTGCGTAAAACATGGTCACACACGTACATACAAATACACACATGGGCCGTTTCTCAAACGGAAGACTGCATCCTCCGGAGGTCGCGTTTGTAGGCTGCATACGTCATAAAGAAGATCTTATTTTAGAATATTAACAGTTATAAATTTGACCATTATTCTTAGTTAAGTGTAAATTGTTGTAATATGCTTATGACTTGAAATAAACCAGGCTTGATGACGTATGCAGCCTACAAATGCGACCTCCGGAGGATGCAGCCTTCAGTTTGAGAAACGGCCATGGACAGTCAACATTAAGTGCATGCCTGTGTATGCGCACCTGTTTCACAAATAGCAGATGCCAACACATGCAGCTCGTGTAATAGACAGCACAAACTTTACTAACTACACGCAGCACAAATAGTCTGCGGTCTGACTGTCATTCACAGCTCCTCCCAGTGACATCTCACAGGTTCACTGCAGGCTGGGATGATAAAGTGAGTTGTCTTTCAAGTCAACTGCTGAAACATTGTAACAACATCTCCTTTTTTGTGTACTGTATTCAGTGAATTGAAAGAAACAAAAATGTTGTTACATATGCTTTAACATTTTACTATGGATAAATATACAGAGTTTGGGAGGTTAATTTATCACGCAAATAGGCTACATAGATCCTTACTCTTTTAGAAACCTTTTTATTTAAATGGAGAAAATTATATATGATTATTAAATAATGCATTTGGGTCTGTTTTGACATGGACAAAAAATAAAAAATGCATTGTTTTTAGTACATGAACCAAACTTTGCAAATGAGGCACAACTATAAAAATACACATCTTTCTTTTTTTCTTTCTTTCTTTCTTTCTAGAGACAATTTACACCTTTTGGGGCCTATTATGACTTGGGTATCAGCTGCTTTACACTTAATGCAATTTTTTTTTTTTTTATCTAAAAGTTAGGTTTGTCTCAAAAATACTTTTGTATTATATTTTAGACTCTTTCCTCATACACACTTTGGGACTACATTGTGTTGATAAACATTAACATGCACCCCTACTGAAGCATTCATCATCATTGTCATCTGAAAATGAAAGTTTATAGAAGTAAAATGAACACACTCAGAAAAAAAAGGTACAAAAGGTACTTTTCAAAAGGTACTAATGTACCATTTAGGGACTAATATGTGCACTTCAGGTACTAATATGTACTTTTAAGGTAATATGCACAATTCATTCCTTTTGAAAAGGTACCGCCCCAATGACAGCTTTTGTACCTTTTTTCCTAAGAGTGTATAGTATACATTTTAATTTACTTGCATAAACATTTTGTTAAAAAAAATAAATAAAAAATAAATATATATATATATATATATATATATAAGATTGTTTTTATAAATTTCACAATGATATTTTCAAAAAGAATTTCTATGTAAAATTTCAAAGAATTTCTCATTTTTAAATGAAAATGGATGGAAAATGTAGCAATAACGTGGTAATAACAGTAACATTCAAAAATCTTTGTGCATGCACTCATCAATAAGAATTTATTGACTAGATATGTTTTAATTGAAAAATGTTACGATTTATTTTTAAGTTATGTTATGATCCTGTTATACTATCATGTTTCTTAATGCAATGGCTCCCTCTAGTGGTATTCTAGAGGGAGCAGCGAGATATTAAAAGCCCTCTTTGATAAAACAGTATTTACATTATACTCCAAACATGCTGCAAAAATAACTATTACTTTTGCTATTGCAGTGATGGTAAACATGCTAATATCTTGATACTTTTTGTCAACGAGGCCATAACACCAGATTTTGCATAGCTTATTGCTTTCTCACAATTTATTCTTTAACACAGACTAGTAAAATGTATCTGACACTGCCTTACAGGATATATATAGAGCAGGAAATGAAGACATTGGCTAAAATGTCACATGGTTGGACATTGAATCCCTTACAAACAATGGCCATCTCATTGGCCGACTCCGAGACTCCATGAGCCTTCTGTCTCACACACACACACTGTTGCCAGGATACAGCGGCTGTGTCTAAATGTCTGATGTAGTAGGTTGAAATATATTATTGTTCCTAGTATCCTCAACACTGGGGATGTAATGAGGCCTTAAACAAATAAAAACGTATCATTTGCTCTTACATAAATGGTGTTATTTTTTCTATTCCTCTCTTAGGAACATTATAAGTTTATATGAAGTAGTTTCTGGTTTGTCAGATGACGTCTACAAATGCACACGTGGCAGAGAAACAAAATGAAAACGCTTTAATAGTTTAGTCTTCAGTTCTTGGCTTGTATTGTATTATCTCCAGGAACAAAACAACAAATAAAAATAAACAGAAGCTGGAGTGAAAAAAAGACATTATTGACGTCTTCAGTGCTGTGTCCACGCTGCATCATCCACTGTTTCCATGGAAACTGCTGTTTTGGCGCCAGCCTGTTGAAGTTTCTCAGGCATGGAATCATTAGATGTGCAAACCAAGGTCAGAACAAAGTCACTGTTGCAGATGACACAAGACCAGTGTACAGAATAAGCCTACAAATATGGTCCTTTTCAAAAATAAATATATAAAAATAAATGAATCACACTGTTCTGGTTAATATTATATTATATTTGTTTTGGGCGATATGCTCCATATCGTCAGCCTGTGAAATCGCCGATACACGAAGTCATATTTCTTATTTACTTAGTTTAATAGCCGTAATTTGTATTTAACATGATCACAATTTAATAAAAACATTTTAATTTACTAATTACAATGCTTACAATTACACAGTTATTCAAACAGCAGTTATAGAAAAGGAGCAATGACCATTTACATTATCAAAGAACATCATCGACTCAGTCTAGCGCGAGTTAATGCACTTAAAAAAAATACTCCCATTAAAATCAGTAAAGATATCTCTTACATCTGCATTTTTTGTTTATGAGAGAATTCGCGAGACAGCAGAATTCAGTCTGCAGCGCACGCACTCAACTACAAAACTGCGGTGTTTCAGCGATGACTCATCTGAGCGCCTCTGATTGGCCACAGCATTCATAAACTCAACTGAATTGTGTGAGATTGGTTATAACGCGCAACACTGTAAAAACGCATAAACAGAAATATGAAGGAACAAATAAACTGATATTAATTAGACTATCCTAATAATTATTATTATAATAATAAGTCTTGATATCATTAAAAGCATCAGCCACAAGCGGTATCTGACTATCATCTGTCAGCGCTGCGCAACCCTATTATTTTTTATTATAAAATGCATCCAAGGGCACAAATATTCAGGGCTTCTCTATGGGTAATAAATTAAGATTATGTACATTTTTTGATTTGGCCCGCTGCAACCCAAATTAATTCATAATTCACACACACGTTTTAATTTAAAAATGTTGCAACATGGATCTTATTTTAAAGAAACCATGTATATAGTACTATATTATAATGCTTACACTGCAAAACAATGAAAATAACTGTATATTGTTATATAACTGTAACTTATATTGTATTTGTAAACTCTTTTCCACAAATATTATTGAATACTGAATACCCTCAAGTTCATGGACACGTCGACAACTTATTTCGGTTGAAATGTTACATAATTCCTACAAAGAGTGTGGCAATATTTTGGCCACTATTGTGGATAAAGAAAAATAACAACAATAGTTGGGCTGATGTATATTTACAGATATTTTATTATTTTAATTATGTTGCAAACAATGACATCAAGATATACTGATGGACAATTATTTATTTATGTGAGTGCACGAGTGTGTGTCAACAGTGAGACCACAAAAAGCAGAATGAAGTCCTCGATATTGGGGATTCTCAGTACATTAACAAGGCAGAGAAAGCGAATAGTTGGAGTCAGAGTCCGCTGTGTGCTCACAGACAGGAAGTGACGTCCACGCACACATCCATAGATTCTACATACACAGCTTTGGGATGGCAGTGGTTGGGCATACATGACTCTACTGTTGGAAACAGTATGCTGCGGACCAGCAAGCACAGCAAACTACTCACCACTGATGTAGTCTTATAAGTTGCTAATTGTTGCCTTGTACGGGGCAGCCAGTGGAGAACCTTTCAAACTCGCTCCTGTCGGACTTTCGTCTGTCTGCCCTGTTAACCTGATCAGGAGGCCATCTTCCTATAACTGTGTTCATAGAAAACACATACACACCTTAATAGTTAACACAGAGCAGCCTATAGATATTGCACGTTGATCTACGGTGGAGGTGCCGTCCTCAAAAAGAGTGTCTTCCTCTGCAGTTCCAAAAACCTCCCTGAATCAAGAGAGACTGACTGAGCAGTACCACAGAGCAAGTCCAAAAGACCGTATGGGCAACGTCTCCTGAAGTCTTCACAAATGCGCGCACAAGCGGACGGGCAGCAGATGGTGCAAGCAAGCAGCAGAATGACGAAGCAATGAAAGCGCTATATCAGTGACGCAGGGGTTAATGAAACCTGACCGAATGAAGTCATTTTCGAGAATAGGGAGGCAGAATGTGGGCGGTCAGAGTGAAATCTGGGAGGAAATCAGACCGTGGATGAGATGTAGCTGCATTTATGGGGAGCGCTTGTCCCGAAAGTTGAACGCAGTCCTGGAAATGGTGAATGTGCGCAATTAAGAATGAGTAAAATGGCACTTCACTTGCCCTCTATCAGTAAATAAAGTATATCAAAGTCCTCCATTCCCAAGACGTGGTGACGGAGGGTGTCAGAATTATATCTTCTGTACAAAAAAAAAAAGCAAGCAAAAAACAAAAATGTAAACCCTATTTTCTCCAGGGACAAGTGCACTTTACTGATCCAAGTCCTTTTAAAAGCGATTCCTTTTCTGCACTTCGTTTATAACGGGATTGCACGTAGATTTGCCTGTTTTTTTAAATGGAAAAGGACTTAATGGATGAGAACGGTTCAATAATGTGAACTGAAGTTGTTACCACTTCTTAAAGTGACGAATCTTTTGAGCATCCAGGCGTTCACACGGTTAAATTACATTATAGACTCCCGGAACAGACACGTCAAGCTGTTCATCTTCAGTCAGTTTAAATGTTTTAAAAGTCTTTTTATGTAAAGCAGAATGTGACAAACGTCAAAGAAAGAAAACGTAAACGTCCAACAGAACGGTTTTGAGTGCCCTGTATCCCGAATTCCCCAAACAGCATCATTCTGCCTTCTGTTCATAAACGCTTGAGGCGAGAGCAACACCTGTGCTCCGCATCCCTACGGTACTTTAGATGAGGAGAAGCAAAAAAAAAATTTACAGTATACAAGGTCTGGATTCACCATGCAAGAATACTTGTTTTACTTTTTACTTATTTCTTTTTTTACCTTGTGAGTGTCTTGTGTAACATTTAATAAGCTCAAACTACATCCAGAGTAATTTACATAAAAGGACAATAGTTATTAGAAGAGAGCTGGATGAGGTGGTAACCATAGTAATGAGTGCATCCTGAAGAGCAGGTGTGGGAGTGGCCAAAGTGGTAGCGCGGAGGGAGGTGCCCAGGCAGGATTTCAAAGACATTCCCACACTTTGACCGTTTGATCTACACTTCCTGTCACCACGTAAGGAGAAGTCTTGTGGAAATCTGTGGAAGAAAGGATGAACATTGCATTGATTTGATGGTGTAGAGACCAAATTTCACCATTTCCAGGCAGACGTCTGCTTGGCTTACCCAGAGAGGTAACAAAGTGTTCATGGGCACTCAGGGTCTTCATGCAGCGCTTGTTCTTATAGTCCCAGATACGCAGGGTCTTGTCATCAGCACAGCTCACAACAAATCTCCCACCAGGATGGAACAGCACTCCACGCACCCAGTTATCGTGACCGACCTGAGAGGTGAGAGAAGAAAAAGATGAACGAAAAAAAGAGAAATGATGGATGAAAGCCCAGAATTTGCTATACGATTCAGTAGATCTAGTAAATGGGAAAAGTCACTTCAGTGTGTTTTTGAAAAAGCGGTTCGCTAATACTTAAATCAATCAAATACAAAGCAGTCAAAGTATGATATATACACAGTGGCCATGTTCAAAACAGTATACAACCATTCCAATGCAAAATGTGTATATACATGGAATACCATGAATACATTTCCCCAAAATGTGCATTATAAATAAGAGCACATTGTGCTGGGTAATGCAATGCAACTTTTCATTAACAGCATGAGAAATGAAGCAGAAGAAATCAGCTGCTACTTTAAACATCTCCTCTTTAACTGGACTGTTATTGACACTTTATATAAACAAAATTGGATAAAACAACATTTTTGTTTTCAGAAATCGTAAACTCAGCATTCAGCATAATGACAATATCACAATGTAACATACTACCGTTTCAAAATGTTGACCATTAAATAAATGGTAGCCTATTTCCATCACAAATAAGAAAAAAAGCAATACTTTGGCAAGTCTTTAATGTAAAGTTGAAATTATTTTATAATAAGATTTAAAAAAAAAAAAAAAAAAAGCGATAATGAGTTAAGCTTAAACTAACAGGCAATTACGACAGTCAAAATTATGACAAAAAGTCATAATTATGAAGAAAAGAAAAAAAAAGTCACTGTGTTGACCAGCAGAAAGTTGCTTAGTTTGAAAGTGACTTTGTGAGCAGTGCTTCATAAATTGTTACACTACTGATAATCAACAATGGACCTTTTTTGTCTGAGAAATTTCACAAATCTCAATTTCACATTTTTACTGACAACTTATGTCAGTTTCTACATTTTATCTCTGAATTACAACTTAGTATCTTATAATTTCAATTTCATTATTATGACTGTCTTTTTTCTATCATGTTGATGACATGGGCTTCTGTAGTGCATACTTGTTAACAGTTTTAAAAAAGAAAAAGCAGTACGTTTTCTATTCTGGACACAGGCAATATAGCTATAGAAATAATACAGTGAAGCTGCCTGAACTATAGCTCAACTCACCAGTGTCATAAGGCACATGCCAGTACTTATGTCCCACATTTTAATGGTCTTGTCTCTGGATCCGGATAGCAGGAATGGCCCAGGCTTTCCACTCTTCTTGTTCTGGAAGAAGAGAGTAAACATGATAAATTATTAACGAAAGACAATATATCATTCTAGAGGATCATGATGATGCAGAAAAGGGAAAATGAGGCTCACATCAACCAACACAATGTACCTCAGAACCTGTAGCCTCAGATATGGTGGGATGTGCACTCTCAGGGGCCCAGGAAATGCACTCCACTACATGCTCATGCTCCCGCAGCTCCGCCTTGCACTCCTTGGTGGCCACCACCCACACGCGCACCGTCTGGTCATTAGAGCAGCTGGCCAATAGTGTGCCATCTTGATTGGGCCGGACCATACGCACCCACTCCCTGTGACCTGTGAACGTCTTCACACAGTAGCTGTGGCAAGACAAAGAGAACCATTACACAATGACATGCATATGCTTCCAGAATGTTTTGTATTGCTTTGCCAAAAAAAAAAAAAAAAAAAGACAAATTATGTAACTACTTGGCTTGAGGCAATAACATCGCAAAAACTACAAGACATTCAAAGCTACACATGTGAATCACTGAAATCCTTGAGAGTACAATATTCAGATCACAATTACCCACACAATGCACTTCAGTATTACTCACCCAGTGGCCACCTCCCACATTTTCATGGTCTTATCCCTGGAAGCAGACACTATGTGATCACCGTTGGGCATGATGGCAACTGACGACACATTGTGATCATGTCCTGAGGATGTGAGGAAGATGAATGAGATAAAAGGTGCAAGGAAAAGCTTAGTTACAGTTAGACTCAAGCAACTGGACTTATGATTAGATGCATAACCATCCAATGTCAAAAACAAAAATTAACCTGAATCTTCATTTGAAATATCTAAGGTCATTTACTGACCGATGTAAAGGACAGGACTTAACGGCATATGATTAAAAGAGGCACCTTTGTTATCTGAGAGAGAGATTAAAGCTGTCAACCTGGTTAATCCTGACCCCAAACAAACCTTTACCCCTCCCCCTGGACCAACAGGTCCTGACTGAGTCTCAGCATCCAGAGAGAGGATTCTCCAGCACGCTAATAAGGATCCCAGTAAGCTTTAAGCCTATATTGGAGGTGGCTGCAGTACATGGTAGGTCAAAGGCCATTTAAGGAAGTTCTTCCAGCAGTAGATTTGAATAATGGTAATAATGTGGTAGTAAATGGAGGAAATATGTACCGTGCATGGTCCTGATGCACTCAAAGCCCTGGAAGTCCCAGAGTTTGATGGTCATGTCCGCAGAGCAAGAAGCCAGCAGCTTTCCAGTCTGATCAAAGGAGATGTCCTGCACTGAGTCAGTGTGACCCTTCAAGGTACGCTCGAAATCCCCAGCCTCGTAGTCCCAAACCTGCAAAACAATGCAACGGAACATACTTACACACTTGTTTCATGTTAATAATAATGTTGCACACTTTCAAAAACAGTTTGTGTAACTTGAGTAAAACATCTGAGTGCTCTGGTACTTTCAGAACATAGGGGCTTTCACACCGCATAGTTCTAGGAACTATTCACATCAGCAGCAGAAACTCTGAAGTGGCCGATAGTGACATCTTTATTCGCGGCATTTGCAAATGTAAATAACCGGCGAATGGACGACGCGCTAATAGCGGAAATGGAATGTAAATGCACAATTTACACAATTGAAAGAGCATGAAAATCTGACTTAATCTCATACGACAACTTGCAGTATTATCATTGAGGATGAGAAAAGAACAACGCTGCAGACAACGGGTAAATGCCGTTATCGATGTTTTCCATGTTCACGGAGAAAATATTTTTACTTGGCTTTTTAAAACTACTGGGTAGCCGGGGTTTCTTATGCGTTTGGCCAGTCAGCGTGCACTTACGTCACCGGTAGTTCCTATAGATCTGTCTTAGACCTACTCTGAAATAGGAGCTAATTTAGTGCCCCCAAATGGAGTTCCTAGAACTAAAACCGTCCCTAGTTCCTGTGATGCGAACATGCCAAAAAGCGGGAAATTCCACCAATAGTTCTAGGAACTATGAAAAGGTTCCTCTGGTGCAAAAGCTACGGTGGCCAAAAGAGCTCAATGTGCTGCAAATAGAAAAAACACCTGCAAATTAAGAAAACAACTTCTTCAATTTGACAACACACAGGCTACAAATACTCACAACACAACCAAACAAAGAAACGCGCTGCAAATAAAATTCTTTATTTGGTTGTATTGTGAGCATTTGCAGTGTGTTTCTTTCTTTGGTTGTGTTGTGAGCATTTGCAGCACCTGCTGTCAAACTGATGAAGATGTTTTCTTGATTTGCTGGTGCTTTTTCTATTTGCATGTGTTTTCTTAAGTTGCAGCACGTTGAGCTCTCTCAGCCACCGTAAAAAGCCCCTAAACAAAACAGAATTCATTTTTCAAAATCAAACTACACCAGTGCAATTATGGACAAAACCCACAGCCAATTAGAATAATCATAATGATAATATAATAAATAGCATATTATACATTATAAATATGCAATCAAATAAAAATATACAATAAACAATATACTATATAGTAGTATAATAATTGTTCAATAACTGATATGATCTGATAACATATACATAACATATCTGAAACTTCTGAATGGTTGTGTATACAGAATTATGAAAAAAAAAAAAAAAAAAAAAACTAGAGTGCTCATTATTAGTGATCCATATTGGGAACATCTTAAAA
>JAFVLL020028854.1:0-38233 GCA_021397915.2 Tor tambroides | reverse complement strand
CTAGTACAGAGCTTCGCAATAGTACGCACTACTGTTGAAGTTTGCAAGGGCTGGATTGCAAACACAAAGCGTGGCGTTTAATGGAAATGTTTAGCCAATTTTACACAGTAAACACTGCTAAATTGACCACGACACGTTGAAGGTTTTCAGAAGCAGCGAATATGTAGTGCACAGCAATGTGCTATCAATCGCCTCCTATTGAAATTCAACGTCGAGAGAACATAACGCAGGAAATAAATAAAGTGATGTGATCGATCGAGTAATTTACATTAAAGCGAGAGAAAACTGCTATATGTGTTGCTATATATAGATATATATGCGTAAAGTTTGTTCTTTTTGCCGTTGTGAAGATTAAAGCCCCACCCCTGTGTATGACTCAATACCAATGTTGGTGTTGCACGTCAAATGTATGTCAGGGCGACATGCAGGTAGATGGCAGATATAGAACAAACTACGAAATATGAACCCACAGAAAATAAATATATATCGTTTCTCCTAAACAGAAATAGGAGAACATGTTTCAATTTTCTCAGGTCTCCTTTAGAAATTTCAACAATGCCTCAAACTGGGGTCAGGTTTGCAGAGATACCAAAAGACAGACATTTCAATATAAATTCTCCCAATTTTTATGCTGTCCTTATAAGTTTTACCCCTTACCTTGGTCAGCAATTGCCTCATGTCTGTTTTAGGTCAATTTTTTTTAGTTGAGGCGTTAAATGACATAACTTAAATGAAACTCATTTAAACCTCCTTGAGGTACATTTCCTCTATGCATGTTCAGTGAGCTGATCTTAACCTAATTCCACGTTAAGTTTTGCAACTGCGTTTTGTGTTATTCGACTTCAGTCTGCATTATTGCTGGTGTACTGGTTATTTAGTACACGACATGTTTATCTCACAGATGACCTACAGTAAGCAGGGTGCAGCGACAAACGCTGTAACCTGATGCAGGGTGCACCAGGCAGTCAGCAGGATGCCTCTGCTCATGGTTTCAAGTTGAGTCAGAGGTTTCATGCATGTGTGTGTGGGTGGAAAGAGGTTTCCTGGGCTGTTCCACCATCAGAGGCCTGAGTGGGAGACCAACCACTCCTTAAAATGGAAATGTTTTTGCTGCATGGTGCGTTTTATCGTTTAATCTTGCACCTCGAGCCACCAGATGCAACTGTTCAAAATGCGCTAAATAGATGGATGGATAGTCAGGGGATTTCTTAAAATTTAATCCTTCGGTTTAACAGCCATAGCTGAGCCACAACACTTTAATATATCACCATCTAAAAGTTAAAAGCACAGCTTCTCTGCGTGTTGACAGAGAGGGAATTGTTAGGATGAATATGACTCTATTTCCAAGAAATCTCCTTCCTGTCTGTGTCTACACAGATGTCACACATTCTGGATTGAGACATATTGTCACCATGGGAACAAGCAATGTCCTCACAAAGGCTCTGTCTCATCTTTATGGACACTAATGGTGGTTTACCGCCATGGAAGTACTGCTCCAAAGTGATCAGGAAGTCATGAATATCCTCCCTCCAGTTTCCACCAGCTGATGACAGCCTTTTGGACAAAAAGGGCATATTTGTTCTCTTTATATCTCAGTTGGTTTTGATGAAAGACATGCTGACCTATTCGTATTGGCCCTGCGTCAGTTTTTCTCACACGCAGACACGTCGCTGAATTAGCCTAGTTTACGAAAAGGGACAGACCTGCATATCAAAGTCTAATTGGATTAACTGTGTGATTGAGTGGGTTATGCTATAAACTCACAGATGTCTCTCTAGAGGACGTGCTACACCACTTCCGCAACTAACTAGCTAATCTTGTTAGTAGCAATGCCATTAGCATAACAGAAACACTTAAAAAGACTATTTGAACTTCACTTTGTAACTCTTTCTTTATGGGAAGGTAAGATCAGACACAAATATTATCTTATATATTGAACAATTTTAACATTTTGATTTCAGTGAAACAACAGAAAAGATCAACCCAGGTACTTTTGAAAAAATACATTTCTGCAAAATTATATGTTGTTTCTCAAACCCTTCACGGCAATTTTAAAGTGAAATCTCTAGTGAGTGGTCCTGAAAGCAAGTTGAGTTTTATCCAAAACAGACATACATGAATTTGGAAATGTTTATTATGTTGGTTGTTGTATGTATCGCAACAGTTTGGAAATGAAATGTTCAGTGGGTGGCATTAAAAGCACATTCAGTTTTATCCAAAACAGACTACGTGAATTTGGCAATGTTTTATTACATTGGTTGTTGTGCATATCATGGCAGCCCGGAAACGAAATGTCTTGTGACTGGTGATAATGCTTTATCGCGTTCACTTTGCCCTAAAAATAATTGATAATGTTAACAAAAGTGCATTTGATGATGCAACAGTGCCATTTTAGCCTGCTTCTATGATTCTTTAAGTTGTTTTATCATGACTCGTGTTTCACAGTAGTTGAGCGCTCTGTATCATCAGTGTACCAGGTGAGCTGCTGACCAAGTTTTCTACATCAGAAAAGCCATTCATATGCAACTAGTTATGTAACACAAACTGTATTAGTTTGTTTTAGTTGAAGTCATAACAAATTTTTAAAGGAAACTTGCAAATATAAGGCTTTTTTTTATTAATTGGTAAATTTATGTGAAAAAGTTTTTTTTTTTTTTTTTTTAAATGTAGATAGAGACACGCTTGAGCCTAGGTTGAAAAAGGTGCTACAGTCGAGATTAGCATATGCTGAAATGTAAACATAAAGAAACCCACACCTGAAGTAATCACTAACAATAGATACAGAGTGGTTTTGGGAGAGTATGGGTGGGTTATTCTCATTTTACTTCTCACCAAAACCAAAATCTTCTCCCATCAGCGTACCAGTTATACATCACAGAGCAGCAAGTGCTTGGAAGAGTATTGAGCAACTTAGACTAGAAGAAGATTAGAAATGAGCTCATTTCTGATTATTAGCCTACTGCTAAAAGGCCATGTCTGGAAGGTTGTGTCACTCTGTTGCAAGTTATTTTGATGAAACCATCACGTGTGTCTTAAAGAGAGATAGAAAGACAGCAGTCAGCAGGTTATTTCCTTTTTTAAGCCTCGCTCTGGATCATCTGCAGTGTTTTTGAAAGATTGTGAAAGTTTGAATTCCTCAGCCGTGAGCGGTCTCTCAGATAAACAATTTACTCAGAGCTCTTAATGACACATCGAATGGCTTTGTACTCCTGTTTTGGGTTTTTCAGATGTCTTAAAGTGGCGTTAAGTGGCTTTGTGGGGAAAAAAATGAAACTGCATTTATAATATCAACTCCAAACATTGAGTCATTTGATTCTTTCAAACTCTTTAACGGTTTTTGCTATGTGTATTCAGGGATGCTCTTTATTCTGCTTAAGTTTCCACTGTGATCCTCTGTAAACAGACCTCCACCCTGTTTTTCTAGATCACAAGTGTAAAGTGGCAAGTCTTTTCATTTCCAGCAGTTAAGCGTTCTCTGTGTAGTTGGGCCCAACAGCCCTATCTGATTTCAAAGCTTAAATGTGTATTGTGTGTATATTGACTTTACTGACCTCTTAATGGCTCATTAATGGATCCTCAAAAGGATGAAAGAGATTCTTTTCTAAATATAGCTTTTTTTTCTTGCTTAGTCAATCAACAGTCTTTACATACTTCACATTTTGGATTTGTTTGAAATAATTCTTGAATAGGTCTAACTGAAGCATTTACGTTTGTACACATGGAGTGCAATTACCATAATAAGCTTATTTGTATGTCAGACATATAAGACATTTTTACTGTGACAAACAGATACTATTACAGAAATATAAAAGAATACGAAAAACAGAAAATATGCATATATATATATATATATATATATGTATTTATTTATTTATTTAAATATAGATAAGACATTGTTACTGAAATGTTCCATCAGACTTAAACTGGATTCACTGTGAAACATCAACACAGTGCTGACTGAAATGAACAATGCTCACAGGTTTATTACTAATGACCTCTTGAATGTTTATATTGCTTGTTCCGTCCAGCCGTCTGTTGACTGTAACCACCAGGTCTGGCTGCTCTGGAAGATTTGGTCCTTTTAAGCCTTTGGTCTCTTAATCACTAAGCTATTTTGGCAACAGCTGTTCTGGGACCTGAATAAATTGAATGCTTCCGTCTGGACTGGGCTTTGTGTCTCTCTCTCTCTCATGTAACACCTCCATTTACCCCCCCCCCCCCCCCCCTTCTCTCTCTCTCTCTCTCTCTCGAGCACTTGCTGTTGAGCATTAAGGATACAGTCCTGACTTGTAATCATGGGCATCATTTGTTTTAAGCGGGCACCAGTAGCGGTCTTTGCTTGCTTGTGGCCTGGGCAATATAAGATGTGATCAAATAATGGTTTTAAAAATATGGTTTGAAGCAACTTTTTAATTACTTCCAAGTGACATGAGAGTGAGATCACATACAATAATCAAAGTATTTATATGTTATATTTGTAGATTTATTTCCATATATATAATATGGAAATAAATAATTAAATTTTAGGGTGTACGTGCAGTTTGAACGATCGTGGCACTTCAGCTTGTAACCCAAGCTAACTGACAGTGATCAAACTCTAAAGTTTCGGATCTAAACATAGGTGTGCACAGTCTGTAATCTTGGTGGAAGTAGTGTTACTGCCGTACCCTCCAGGCTAATAGTAGATTGCATGATGTACACGGATGAACAGTTGAATATGCAACATGATTAAAAATATCATCACTAGGGAGATAATTAAAATAATGTCAAATGACACATGCACACACCTGTTTATGTAGTTCGCTCTGGACGATTTTAGGATTTCTTTTAACAGAGCACACCAGATCTTTTGTTTGAAAGAAATCTCTCTTGTTTAAGAGGTAGTGAGTTCCAGACTTGATTGGCTTATTTTTTGTGCTTTTTGTTGGACGCTAAATATAAGCAAAAAGCGGTTTCTCTGTATCTGTCGCCTGTTCTAAATGTAAAGGGCGCTGTGTTGTTTATTAGCTATCTGTGGCTTTCTCCACTTATGTGTACAAAAAAAGAGCTTCTTAGAAATTAGAGCTGGTGTCATTTGCACAGATCTTGTGAGTGGGTAGAAACTGGTGTTCAGCATGTGGTGGGTGTATGTGTGTGAGGGAAACAACCATAATTTATTTTGATTGGCCTGTCTGTTATCTCTTTTCTGTTTCCTAGTAGTCTGATAGCAGCATTTACAGTTAGTTAGTTGCACTTTGCAAATGTCATTCAACTTAAAGGACACTAATGTCAGGGCCGGTCCCATATAGTCTTAATCTTCAATTGCACCACAATGTTAGCTTTTTTCAGTCCAGACCCTCAACCATTAGGTGAACACTTCTAAACACCATAAAAAAGATTTATAAAGTTGCATTCATTGTGAATCACAAATATAGGCCTGTAAGTATTATGATTACGAAGGTGTTTTCAGTGGACCTGCTGAACTTGCAAACAGACTGAGGTTGCATTATAATTTGCTGAGTCACTGAGGTAGATTGTGGTTTCAAACAGTTGAATTACTACAATAAAACCAATAAACAAGAAGGAACCGAATGCCTGCTATAAGACACTATATGCTTGTTTCACACTTAGCATCTATCTTTTATAAAATTAAGACCATAACATGTCTTGAACATTAATTCAGCTCTTTTATTAAATAATTGTTTTATTAAATAATTATTTTAAATAAAATAAAATAGCTGTAAATAGTTGTTTTATTTAAAAAAAAAAATTATTAAATAATTAAATGAATTAAATAATTAAGTACTTTAAATGTATTTAAGGGGATAAAGAAATAGAAAGAAGTTTTTTGTTGTTGTTGTTGTTTTGTAAAGTAATCAATTTGAACTGTTTGCAAATGTTTGAAATATGCATATATTCACTCACACAAATATAAAAATTTGACTAAAAAGTGAAGTAGATTGCATCACTTGATATTACTGTTGGTGGTCCCCATCAATGTGGTTATTATGACCCTGTGTAACATACAGTGGCAAATCAAGGTATCAGCTTGAACATGTCAGTTTGACTGGATGCAAAGGCTAAGCTAGCAGATGTGTCTTGGACAAATTTATTCACTATGTAATATCATGTATAAGAAATGTGACACAAAAGTACCTAATTGATTAACTTCCCATTCTGCTGAGTAGAAAGTCTCTATTTAGAGGAAATTTAAGGAGGACGATTACTTAATCTTCCAGCAGACGACACATCGCTTGCCTCAGCAGTTTTCTCAAACTTTGTCAACGCAACATTGAGTCCTTCCACGTTAATGCTCTAGTGATATGTGTGTGTGAAATAACCGAAACTCTCCAGAGAAACAGAGGTTTTGAACTTTATTTAGTATATCAGACAGGGGGCGAAACAACAGTGGAAAGTCATAACCGTGCTTGCTGAGTCATTTTAAAAGTGTCATACATTTTCTGTGGCATGACCTATTTTTGTAGGTTTCTGTTAGCTGTACTTTTCAGACATTTTTGAAATATACAATAAATGAATGAATGAATGAATGAATGATGCATTTATATAGCGCTTTATTGTGTATGGTTGTACACCCAAAGCGCTTTACAATCATGTGGGGGGGTCTCTCCTCAACCACCACCAGTGTGCAGCATCCACTTGGATGATTAAAATAAAAATTTTTATTTGAAGTTATATTATACATTTACATGAATACATTTATTCCCATAAACTCTGTGAAAAGCCCTCAAATTAATATGATTCGAGGCACAAAAGCATTCTGAGATCAAGATAATTGGTGTGGTATATGCGGTAAGGTTTTCCTTGAAATCACAAGCACTCTTGTCAGGGGCACCTCCATGTTTCTGTTTCTTGCAGAAAGCGAGACATGAACTCCACACAGAGTCGAAAAATCTAACAATGTGTTCTCTCTTCCATCATATAGAAGAGCAAGCACATGACTGTTAAGAAACTGCTCCTTTGCACAGCACAGGCGTGGGATATTCTTTTTTTCAGACTCTTGGATGAGTCATCCATGGTTTCTTATACTTTTTCTTCATACTTTTCAATTCAATATGTTACAAGCACAGTACCTCGTGATTGTTTTATGAAGCTGCAGACCTTGTGAAAGAATGATCAGTATCTTTTTTATTGTGATCCCAGTGTAATATTTCCAGCTTCATATGGAATCAATACAATTACTTGCTTCACTGTAGATATAACAGGATTTCAGCTCTAAAAATGCAGTAATTCCTGCAAAACTGGTCTTGTTTTTATCATATTCAGCCGCTTTCATGGGTCATTGCTGTAAGGCTATATTGAGCGAGACACATCGCAAATTCCATCCCACTCCCAGACACGTAAGCAGCTTTTTTGAGTCAGCTCTGTTTCTCTCTGAATCACATGCCTTTCATAATATATGTGATGAAACCAGAGGCCAAATGGAATGAGTCAAACATTGCTTGATGTTAAAGTTTAGACAGAGACAGCAAAACAAGGTGAAGAGAGAAGGAAAGTGTAAAAGTTTCTGTTCAGCAGCCGTTGTTGTCACAGTTACAGCCCGAGATGAGGGGCATGAGAGGCTTTCACAAGAAAGCCCATCCTCATTAATTGCCATTGTCCCTCGACACTTTCTTTCATGTTTTCCCCTGCCTGTTCTTTAGCCTCCTCGTGCAGCTGGGCAAAAAAAACGAAAGTGCGGTCTTTTCCTCATTATGAAATGAATTCGAAATGTTTGAAGTTTATTTTGGAGGATTAAACGTTAACACATTTACCACAGAATGTTTTTTTAGACAATGCCAGCTGTAGGTTGACTTTTATTTTTTTCTGACTGAACTTTGGCATGAATTCCAGTCTGTGAGGCCACAAAGGTTTAGCACAACGTAGCTCATGTGATTTACTCTTCACACCCAGCATTAGAGAGAGAGAGACGCATAGAGAAGGTGTGGCTCAGCGATTACTGTCATGAAAGCAAGAACTCTTTTGTGGTGACATTACAAAATTTGGGAAATTGTACTAGCTTAGACAGCATTTTAAATTGGGAGTCCCTAAAAAATCCTGTTTGTTTTTGTAGAATGTGGGTTATTGTATGCAAAAAAAAAATCAGTTTCTTAATCAGCATAAATTTGGTTTCTATACTAGATTTTTGGTAAAACTTTACAATAAGGTCATGTTAGTTAATATTATCAACTAAGAATTGCCAATATTTTTGTCACAGTGTTTATTTATTTATTTATTTATTAATGTTATTTAATAAAAGCACAACTGTTCATTGTTAGTTTACGTTAGCTCAGGTCTATCACAAAATACGGTTACACTATATTTGAATGTGTCCTTGTTACAGTGTAATTATACATTTAAGTACTGAGTAATATTAATTAACGTACTTACTATATGGTTAGGTTTAGGATTAGGGTTACTTGCATGTAATTATGCATAAATCAGTGTTATTATAATAGTAAGGACATGCAACGTGTGTAACAAGGACACCTTAAAATAAAATGTTACCCAAAATACAAAATATTAAGATACAACTTTTGATTTTAATGTTAATATTAACTTTACCTATAATTAATAAATGCTTTAGAAGTATTTTTCATTGTTAGTTCATCTTAAATAATGCTAATGAATGAAGTTTTAACGAGTTATAAAAGAGACAAAAACAATATGCCACTAAAATGTTAATAAAATGTTAATAAATTAAGTATACTTCAATATTTTTGCATGAAAAAATAATGCTTGGGTGCAGTGTAGAGAGGTTTCTATCCATTTGGTTTTAGCAAAAACAAAAACAAAAAAACGTCTCCATACCATCATTAAACATGATAACCAAAGATGCTGGGAAATTGAAGAAGTGTTCAAACAAGGACCGGGCTTTACAGCTTTTCTGTTTCTTTCTCGCTTGTTTTGTGGGTGGTTTGGTTTTTCAGAACATAGGGAAACCACGACTTCCGCTGTGTGTATTTAAACATCTGACACTGATGTGCCCTCAAGAGGGATTTTTTCTGGTTATTCATGGTCTGTTTCTGGACATATTCATTTGTATATGTAGTATTGCAAAAGAAATTCTGCTGTATTGCTAAGCTAATTCACAGCGTTCATCTAAAGTGTCTATTTCTTGTGTTGCTGATACCTTCATTTGGAGATTCCCCTGTGAGCTTGCATTTTATTAGTACAGATATCTGATCTATTAGCCTTTGCTACTGACCACATGGTACAACTGCAGAGGAATGTTTGGGAAGTGACCAGATCTTGTCAATGGGAACCCAGGAGACAGGGCAGGGACACTCAGGATACAATTATCAGGCTTTCCAGTTCAGACAGGCCCATCCTAGAGTACAAGGATTTCCTCTAGGGCCGCGCTTCCACAGAAACAGGAAGCAAGGAGCCACAGAGTCCTTTAGCTCCTTGAGGCCTGTATACATTCACTCCTCTTTGCTCTCAAATATTTCTCTAGTGAATGTTAAAAACTATATCTAACCCAAACAATTCAACCCCAACCACAGCAACAATGAAGTGGGCCAGGCATGTAGTTTGTCTCTTTCCTGGAAAAGCAGAAAATCAGGCTCGAGTGCCGTTTTAATCACACCATGTGCATTAAAAACAAAAGTCAAGATAAGTTTCAGGTTTTGCCCCAACATTTGGCTGGTATCTTAGTCAATGATTGATAAATATTTAGTTGATACCATCACGGAATGATGCATGGGGACTTTTCAACTCAGAAAGGTTTCGGTTTCAAAAACAAAGTGATTGTCTGAAATGCGTCTTCCTTTTAATTTCAAATGAAACAAGCTAAAGTGGCAATTTAGCCTGCGTGTTTGTGTGTAGCTCTCTTCCTCTATGGCAGCATGTCTTTGTAAGTTGTGGCACTCTGCTCTAGTTTATTTTGGTATCTGCGGAATGTCTTCCTGTCAAGACATTTCAGTGTGATCCTGTCGGCCAATCGGGAGGAAGGAGGGGAAGGATGTTGTTTGTGGCTTATATCTGTATGTGAGATAGATAAATGATACACAGCTCAGATATCTCAGACAAACATTAGATTATCCAACATACATCTTTATGTCTATGAGCATGTCAAATGTTTTTGACATTACAGTTACATATTTGTTAACAAATAAAATGTTTCTGTATTTATTTAAATTCTTAATTTTACAAAACAATTACATGCTAAACACTTTTTCTTGTTTTTACTTGTTCAACATATTGATTATCTTTCTTTAATGAAACACAAAAGGAGAAATTCATAGCTGAATATACAAGATGCTTTTGAATAACTACGAATACCATCTTAGATTTCATGTTTCTTGCAATATGGATTACTTTTATGACGTTCTAGTGCTTTTTTGTCCTTTTAGGAGCTTGACAGCCATTGGTCCCCATCCACTTTCATTATACGGAAGAGTGCAGCTTAGACGTTCTGCTAAAGTTCTCATTCTGTGTTCTACTGAGGAAAGAAGCTCAAATGGTTTTGGAATGGACATGAGGGTGAGTAAATGATGACAGAAATGTTATTTTTGGAAGAGCGATTGCTTTAAAGAGACTCCATGGACACAATTGTTTTTACAGTTTTCACATTTATAAATAATTTGTTTACTATATGTTAGTCTATGCCTGCTGGCTAAGAAGACGCTTGTTATGATTTATGTTATTTTGCATCACCTCTCAACTCTATTATAGTATTACAGAAGGCTTTTATCATCCTTTCTCCAAATGTAACAGAGGCTCAGCAGTATCCAAAGACAGCTTGTTAGCTTAGGGTTGTGGCAGCAGGCTACATTGTATCTATCTCTGATGAAACTCTCTGTAACGCTTCACGGTGGTATTTATAATACTGAAGGTCTTACTTTCCCGTTCTGTCCTTCTCCATCTCTCTTTCTCTCTAATCTTTCTGTTCTCGACTCTCTCTGCAACTTTCTTTCTTGCACTCTCTGTCACTCACTGAATGATTCTGCTTTTCCCATTGCAGCTCATCAAAATTGCATGCTTGTGACATCTGAGCGGGTTCACGCTCTCAAAGACATACTTTTTCCAGTGCAGAGCTCCAGCTGGGAAAAAACAGAGCATGCCTTGTATGATGCAATCCAAATATCATCATATCAGTGAGATTAAAATGGTAGCGACAGAGACTATCAACAAAACATGAAAGGATCTGCATTTCTTTGCCATTAGCATGGAAAGTTAGTCGCCAAAAATGTGATGCCTTTAAAAAAAGCTTCCTCCCAATTATACGACTTTCAAAAATTGTTTGTGAAATCTTCATGAAAATACCACACCGTTTTGATGGTGCAAATATGTGTGCTCTGTAGAATCCTGTTTCCAGGATATTGTCTTCCTAGTAATTTCCTCATCTCAACCAGAGCGGTTTCACAATGAGCTGTCAACACACATAAGCAGAGGTGGATGTGAAGGTCTAACATGTCCATAACAAACCCGGTGCAAATGCCTTGTTCAACTTTTGACCCAGAGAACACTTACCTAACACTGACCTGCAGCTGACTAAATGCTTTTTACCCCCACGACAAAGCAACTCATTAGCTTATAGTTGTTATGTATGATGCATTCTTAAAGAGATAGTTCACTCAAAAATGACAATTCACCCTCACCCTCACCCTCATGTTGTTCCAGACCCAACTTTCTATTTTTCTATGTGATCACAAAATCAAAATGTTTAAAAATTTACTAGTTGCTTTTTTATTGTAGTTACAGAAAATGGGAACTGGATCCTTCAAGCTTCAAAAATGTGCAAATGTACAGTTCGTAGTGTTGTCCAGTTCATGGATTAGGTGTTTTGTTTGTTTGTTTGTTTGTTTGTTTTTAGAATTGTCTTTTAGACACATCGATTTTAGTTCACAAAACCACACAAAAACAATGCTTTCTCTGATGAATATGTCAAGGGAAGCTAAAGCAAAGGGTAAGAAACTCAGTGACCAACAACTTAAATTTGCATCTTTTCTTCACACAAAGCTTGTATTTGTTATTATAGTCATATGGAGTAGTTTTATGATATTGCATGGTGCTTTTGCATAATTTTTAGAATCTTTTATTTCAATATTATTTCTAAATTATTGCTGTATTCATTAAAGTTTTTCATTATTTTATTTGTATTTCTTTTTACTTCTATTTTTATATTTTCCGGTTTTTAAGTTTTAATAATTTTATGTGCTTTTTTCATTTTATTATGTCATTTTTAATATTTCTTTTTAGCTTTAGTTTTTATTTGAGTTTTAGTCATTTTAGAACTTCAGCTTAAATTATTTTATTTTATTTTAAATTAATTTAAATTAAAGTTTTATTTATTTTTTTTAGTTTAGTTTCCAAGGCTACATTTCTAAGTATTTTATATTGTATTTCTAATTTTCATTAAAAAATTTTTCATTTAAAATTTAAAGTTTTTCATCTAACATTTTATTTTATTTTATTTTATTTATTTTATTTTCCAATTAACAAAAAATATTGTTAATATTTTTAGTTCTGTTTAACTATAACAGTGCTGGCCTGGAATCTCCAGTTCCCATTCATTGTAATTCTATGAAAATATAGCAACCAGGAAATTCTTTAAAAACATCTCCTTTTGTATTTCACAGAAGAAATGTCATAATAGGTGAACAATCATCTGCTCCCCTCGGTGTTTGGAATATTTGATGGCAGGTTTGTGTACCGATAGTCACCATAGTGACCTCTCAACCCTGCTTTGTTTTTCCCAGTCTGATGTGTCGACATAGTTCCTGTAGGCAGTGAGAAGGTTGAGCAATCCCAGGGCCATTGCGTAACCCTGCCCTTCTCCCTCTCAGGTGCGTTCTCCCTCCCTCTCTCTTTCAGTTCGTGCCTGTAACTCAAGCTCTTCTAGACACGCGAGATATGCGGCTAGCGGAGGTGAGGTAATGCTGTGTACATACAGTGTATCCAGCCCCTGGGGGCTTGGCAGGGGAAGGGGAAGGCTTGCACAACCAACGGTCTGAGGCTGTTCTTTGAATCTCAGAAGCTTCTGCTCAGGAGGTCACAGTAATGCCTTGACTGTAAACAGAGGGCAATACTGGGTTTAGGTGAATGAGTTGTAATGGAATTAGACAATCAAAGAGAGAAGGAAAAGCTTGAGGGTGAGACACAGAACAAAGAAAAGATTAATGAAATTATTAATATATATAGCTACACACGTGCTATTATTTGTAAAATTTCAATTTGCAACGTGCTGGAATGCCTTACTTTCAAATAGCAGTGTGACATCTTTAAAGCCCAAAAGTACTTGCAAATGACTTGCTGTACAGTATGTCAAACTAAAAAGACCTCTGAGTGCTTTGAGTGAGAAAGTGTGCGTGTATTAAATTCGTCTGATGACACAACAATATGTGATCATATGCAATTCCAGGCAATAGCACTGTCTCTCACTGCAATAAAAGCGGGCCCCGTCTTTAACCATGCCGTAACGATCTGCAATCACTGTGCAACGATGACCAACAGTGGAATGCTCACCTCTCACATAAACTGAGCCAACTCAGATGAATGAAGGAGGGTCAGTCATGTGGTAAAAGTAACAACAGGGAGAAAAAACACTTTTTAAGTGATTGCATGGGACTTGCAGGATGTGAGTCAGGTGAGATTGATGTTGACGCTGTTAGCAACAGACGCCGATGTGAAGTCAGATGGGTGTATGGCTCTTAACAGTGTACAGTTGAGAATCAAAAAGCTGATTTGAGATCAGTGAATCTGGTAAAAATTCTCACCAGAGGTTGATGGATAACATGCAAAGCAGCAGGTCTTTGCTTTTGTAAATGATTGTTATTTACCTTGTGCATTTTTTCAGGTCATGCAGTCGCTGGGAATCAAACGCATGACCTTTGTGTTGCTAACACTATGCTGTACTCTTTGAGCTACAGAGCTATCAGATGACAACTCAATAGAGAAGGTGATTTTAAGTTAATTGTGTACCCTGAAAGTGGATGGCTATGATGTACATTCTCAATAATATAAACAAATATAAGTTAAAACAATATATTTAATCTAAAATAGTAAAATATAAAATATATTACTATTATGATTACTGCAGAGCTACTGTTTTTAATTACATGAGCTCTGTTCCAAAAGTCACAGAAACTCACAAGTGACTTTTTTTTCTTTGTAAATTTTACTGTTTATAATCAACATTTCTTTTCCACTGTGCACCATCTTGAATTTTTCCAAGGCCATTTGGCCAAATTAATTCATTTTTAGTTTATTAATTATGTGATTTTTTATTTATTTATTTATTTTTAAAAAAAGCACCTATGTTGCTTTAAATGCTGCAGGTCAGTAGGTTTTAGAAGAGAACAATTGTTTACTTAGCTTTTGTGGGAAAGTGAAGCAATACCAGGAGGTAATTTAGACAGTAATTCACACAGCACAAGGTACATAGGAAGTGCACCTCAGGCTAAAGTGGAAGTCTCTTTCTGTTTTTCACGGCCCTTTTAGGTCACTCCTGTGTTTTCCAGAAAAAGGAAGTATAAAGAAACATTCAGGGTTTCCCTTCTTCTCATGAACAAAGCCTGAACAAGCTTCTTTTTTGTCTGAGAGTGAAGTCTTTACAGTGATTGGTATTCCCCTATCAAGACTGACATGTCTAAATCTGGCTGGCTTAGTTTTAGTGGTTACATTCACTGGAAAAAGTTGCATAGGAGTTTTATGTGGGCTGCTGTTTGAACCTGTCAGAAAGCATTAGTCATTCCATGAATCGCATTGTCATAATAGTGGATGAATAATCATACCTTTGGGTTCCTCTTTGGCTTTTTCATGACCCTAGTTGACCTCCTTTGCAATTTGTGGCTATTTTATTGACTTTTATTTCCTGGATAATCTCTAAAATTACCATTTAACTGCAACTCAGTAGATTCTTTTGGCTCAAGGTTTGCATTCATAAGTGAGCGAGCAAGTGAAAATTCAAATCGCAGACATTGTTTGCAACAGTCTTATGCTTTGATTTATTGCCTTGTTTTGTTTCTAAGATTGTGCTTTCCTTCCTGAAGATGGCAGCTTGTGATTTGTGCAGAATTGCCCAAATGTATGAGTCATTTTAGAAGCATTTACGGAGACCTGGCTGTCACTATATGAACAATCTGTGGAGCACTAAAGGCTTTGAAATGTCATATTAGTGTAGAATGTAGCACTGCTGTGTTCGCCAACACACTCTTGCTTTCAGTTGAGACAGTGCACACACACCGCCCATAGGGCTTTTTCTGTCACAAGGTGTATGCAGCACACAAACACGCAAACACACAAAGACTGCCTCTTCATGTGACTCAAGTTGAAACTGACATAGGAAAGACTTTGTGTAGAGATACAGATTAAATCACTTTATCTCACTTTTACATAGCTTTTGATTCCATGCAGGGAAACACATTTTCTGATGCAGTGTTTTTTTTATACGCAGCAGTATTTTTTGACCTTGTTTGTGGTGATTTCCCTAGTCTCTGATTAGATTTACATTATTGAATTAAAATTATATTTATCTTTATTCATTGTTAGTTTGACTGCTGATATTAAGCACCACTGCTGAATCTTTCTGCATGTCTGTGTTTATGAGTGAGCAATTGACATTGCAATACATCTTTTCATTTAGGAATAAAACCAGGCTGTTAATGAGAGAGTCATTGAATAATTCACTCAACCGATTTATTTAAAAAAACCTGTGACTAGCTGGCTACTATTTTTTTCACATACTCTTTTTCGCCTACTATGTAGGGAGGTATGCATATTCAAATGCAGCCACTGTCTTTATGCGTGAGTCATTGAATCATTTAATCAACCAATTCATTCAAAAACATTGACTCTTTCTTGTTTTATTCATCTTTTTTTTTAAACCCAATATTTCAGTGAATTTTCTTTTTTTAGTGCAAAGAATTTCCACTATAAAGAACCTTTTGTACAATGGAAAGGTTCCAAAGGTTAAAGGTTCTTAATGGAACCATAGAAGCCAGTTAAAAACCTTTAAATTCTTGTGTGTGATATTGTGACTGTAGGGTCCTTGTGAATGGGTTTTAGAGAGCATTTGAAATCATTCTATCACCTAATCATTTTTTTGAAGGCTAAATTGTCAATAAAGCACTGGTCTGCTTCCAGGAAGGATTATTTTCCTCATAGTGACCTTGAAAAGCCTCCAGTAAATGTACTGATGTCTCATTGACTGCTCAGCCTATTGAGGATAATGGATCTTTATGGATGTCTGTCCATTTAGGGGATCAGATTTCCTGTGTGGACATGATGGATGAAATAGTATGCTTTGTGAGGAGGAAGGAAATAAGATAAAGCATATTGTCTAATGCCAAGCACATACTACTACTAGACTGAAGTTTCTTCCCTGTTCAGTAGTGCACTTTACTAAACAAATCACTGACTAGATGATCCAGATGTAGTTACTCTATGATTCTGAAGTTTGTTTTCAAACAAACACATATATTTAAGGGATAGTTGATGGGTTTACTGCTCATTTATTTTTATATATTGATTTATTCAAAAATACAATGATTTGAATACACCTTTATGATTTATTCAGGAAAACCAATCATTTAAAACAATTTTCATTGGTGAAAATAAAATAGAAGAATAATAAAAGTAAAGTTATGGACTATTAACTTCTTGTTTATTGACCTGTTGTATAAAAGCTATTAAGGACAACCATTTTGATATGTCCCACTCCAACTTCCTGTTTCAATTATTTTCAATTTCTAATTCATTTTGATGTTAATTACAGAGAAACATTTTATATATGTAAAATGTCTTTTAAAGCTCAATTAAATCTTCTAAATACCTCCTAAAGGCACAAGGAAGAGCTAAAAACAGGAAATGATTGGACTGGTCCAGGAAATCATAAAATTAAAGAGGAGGAGACAAACTTACAGGACAGGGATCAGATACACATTAAACATTTGGTGAAATTCTACCAAATATAAATATGTATATAAAACAAAACTATTCCTGTTACGTATTTATCTTGTCATTTTCTCTATGCACCATGATGATTTTATGGACAGGATTTTGTACGTGTGTGTCTGCACACGCACAGTGTGAAGGGGCCAGTGTTTACACATTCCGGTCCAGGCTATTAATAAAGAAGCTTTGTGTTTCCCATAGTGGGAAGCTGAGCAGTCTACACTCTCACTGTGTCATAGAAGGTCGACTGTGTGCAGTACGTCAAACTTTGACCCTATGGATGTGTTGGACTTCCTAGTTCCCAGAGCACAACGGAGTCTTACCCAATCCATTTATCACCCATTGAGGCATTGTAAACATCGCACAGAAAAGTGCATAAAAAGGTAGCTGACCTGAATAATTTATTGTCAGATTGCGAAGCAATGGCTGACATCAGCTGCAATTCCCAACGCGTTTTTAAATTCTTTGACAAAGTTCCTTTGATTGTGTTAAAAAGACATTCCAGTCATGATTTTGGGTTGTGAGAATACTGCAATCACTGGGGCAATATGATGACAGTATTGCGACAACTCAGCATGCGACCTATCATTAGACAAGAGAGTCATTTGGTAATGTCTGTCTGCTATGTTTTCATCACAGACCCATCTGTGGAGCACAGCAGAGATGCTAAACTCACCGTGCTTTCCTATCCATCACTAGCTATGTTTACATGCACCCAAATAATCTGTTTATTTTCAGACCGATGGCTCAATCAGATTGAAAAGCCTTCATGTATACACCTCCATTGATCCGATGGAGCTTGATCCGAATTAAAAAGATACCTTGTGCACATCCGCAATGCTGTGGTTTTATGCATTTTTACATCATACACAAGTGTGTATGTTTATTTACTGCTAATGCCTCATGAACTGATCAGTAGATGACTGAATATTTACCAGATATTTGCTAAAAAGCACTTCTGACATAAACTTCAGCTTAGATATGTCATCAAGGCAAAAACAATTATTATACTTGTGGTCACTCTGATGACATTATCACTATGGCTTTCACTATTTCTGAGCGTGGCAGTACACTGGAAAAATTTGGTGTATAAAAATTTTTCAGTCAGAAATTGTTAATAAATTTCACAATTCATTGCAAAGAAACAGCAAGTAACACGCTGAATTATACGTTAGGTTCACTCATTATCAACCAGTATGGTTACAATGTTAGTAGTATTTAGCAATGTAGTAAACAGTAGTAGTAAGTAAATGAACGACGAATAGGATTTATATTGTATTTTTTTGTATTACCTGCACCAAGATATCCCCATTAATTTATCAGCAAAATTTTACATTGTCCTGCGGACTTTTCACAACTCAAGGCCTTCTGTGGAAACTACATTGTACTTAAAGCCCAGTGCATTATGGGTGTTTGAATTTTCCTATCTTTTTTGACACAGGCCTTTTCTCTGTAGCACAGATTTAAACAAATGCATTTAAACTGCACAGACAGCCCATTTTTATTAAAAACCCATCTTGTCAACAGTTTTGAAGTGGAAAGACAATGTAAGTATTTTCTTGTAAAATGTACTCCAGTAATCGTAAAGTCAATAATCTGCAGTTTTGTTTTAAAATACATGTAAAGGACAATCTGAATCAGATTGCAATGTTTAGGGTTCATATAAACAGAACTTTCAAATCTGAAATCAAATCGCATTTATTCCGAGTGACGAAAATGAGTGCATGTAAACCATACCTTTTGTGTTACCACTGCAGGAAGGCACCTGTTTTCCAAGACAAGATGTATTTATATGCCTTTGCTTGATAGTCCTCCCACATAAAAGATTAGCAGTAAGACTTCACGTAGGCTATTATCTCAATTAGCACACACAGTACGTTCTTCACAGAGTGTTCCCTTCGAAGGACTATCTTTAGGTTGCTGTTTGTTCTGGAGAAAAACGCAATTTATTTTCCCTGTTGCTCTGATGAAGACAGAGAAAGCGAGGGAGGGTGACTATCATTGGAGCTATTGTTGAAAATGTGCAAATGTTGGGGGGGGGGGCAGGTGGGGCAGTGTCTGATGACAAGAAGATGGAGTTTTAGGTCGGTTTAGGCGGCGTGCTTCATTCTCTGTGGTGTCCCCTGTAACCTGAACACCACCTCAGTTCTACTTCAGACCACACACACCCTCCGTAGTGTTCACACAATACGTGAGTGTCCTGCATGCTCACAAAGCCATCTTTGTCATGGCCCATTGAGTCAGGATTGCCTAAGACTCTGTCCTCCCTGCTGGGGTTTGTGTCCCATGGGTTAAGGCCACACAATGCCTGACTGTTTAAACATGTCACATTTCCCTGTCGCTGTCATGCTGTTGTGTCCTTTTCATTTGATGTTCTTCCTCCCAAGTTCCTCCCATGTTTGTGGATGTAGCCTTTGTCTCCACTCATTCAACTGTCTGACATAATCCATAAGGCATGATTTATCGAGTTATAACTTTCATTTTCTAACGAACGTGACTGTATTCTCCTGCTCATTGTCACTGGGCTGTATAAAGCATTTATCCTGGCATTTTGAGAGGCAAAACAACATTATTACATGCTCTGCATCAATGTAAATGGCATTTGGGGAATAACTGGTGGGTGAGGTCATGATTTGTATTTCCTTCTTCACTGTGGGACCATGCCAGAAGCATCAAGTCTTTCACTGAGAAACAATCAGCAAACTATTTGTGGTCAACCGAAACACAGCCCTTGGCCTGCTGGAGAAATTTCCACATGCACAAACACTATTGTGTAATGTGCACATACTGCAGCTTTGTAGACAGGCTCGCATTTATTTCATACAACATAAACAGCACTCATAAAGAGCTGCAGGTAATGTCATCTAATCTGTAATCATGGGACTTTTTTTTAAATACTAATTTCAAAACAGATCGGAGTGATTATGGAATGCAGATAATGAAAGTGTCACTTGTTGCACTTGTTTTCAACATCAAGATTACTAAATGATTTTGTATTGTATTTTTTAAACATTAAAAGTGTGTGTGTAGTGCTTTTGTGCAAGCTATCTTGATATTTTTAAACAACCTTTGAATTTTTGATATCACCCTGCTTCCATTCTCTTTTTTTAAATGAAAAACATAGAGAAGCACCTGAAATATATTTTTTAAAATATTACTTTTTAGTTAAATATATTAATTTAATTTAATTGTTTACATTTTTAAAAAATTAACATTCACCAATAAACACCGGCCAAGTGTTGTATTCTGTTTACTACTACTGTATTATATTTTTGGATATTCCATTTCTTATATTCTTATTTTTTTATTTTATTTTAGTTTAGTTTAATTTCACATGTTAAGTGTATGTTTTCTTTATTTTAAAACTTTAAATGTTTCAAACTTTTTTTGTGTTTTATCATCTCCCATGGGATCATAAATCAAAAATAATAGCACATCTCTCTTCATAATCTGAAGTGTATTTCATATCTGTGGCATAAATGGTGAAGGATGATTTATGCTATGTTTAGTGTTAGGGGTTAGTTCTGATCCTTAAGCATGAGCAATAGAAACAGCAATGCTTATTTCAGCTTGCACGGCTAATAAATGCACAAAGATTAGAAATAAAAATGCTTCGAATAGTTTTCGGTTAAATATAGCGTGTTATACCATAGGACTCTTCCATCACTGCTTGAAATTTGGTGTCAATTACCCACTTGCTGAGATATGTGGAGAGTAGGTCAGCATAATGCGTGTGTATGTATGAGACAGGATGGAGTACCCCAGGTTTGTTGCTCATGGAAAATAGTCTTGGAAGGTGTGTATTCAAAGCAATGTCCAGATGTTATTTTTAGTTTATTTATTGATTTTTTTTTTAGCATGTGCATGTGGGCTAGTGGACATGCATGTGTCCATATGTCTTTTTTATTGCATGTGTGCATTCCACAGGCACTTTTGATCTTGTGAATGTGAATACGTGTGTATTTATACTGTACCTCTGCAGAGCTTGCTGATTGCTCAACATCCTCTCAGGTCATGTGAAATGTGAGCGGAACAGAGCACAGGATGTGCAGCTCTGGCCCTCAGCGTGCAGTCAGAGCACACTCACTCACTCACTCACTCACTCACTCACTCACTCACTCACTCACTCAGTCATTTACATGCTCGCTCACTCATTTCTGTTTCCACCCTCCCTCCCACTCTCTCCTCGCCTCTGCCTGCGCCACTGCACTGCTACACATGACATAATGGGCCTATTATTGTGCCATTTTGTTTGAGTGTGACTTCAGCACATTCGGCTCTGATAAGGAGAGTGTTTGTGTTGGGACATCATGTTAAATTTGCTTCCGTACACACCTGTATGAGGAAGAGAGTGACAATGTGGGTAATTCCTGTTATTCAGTACCTGTTATGCACAAAGGTCACATACTCACAGATCCAGCCACAAAATTAAGTTCATTTTGATATTTTTAGATCACCAGTACTTAATGATCTTGGTCATTTTATCATACAAGGAAAAACAAAGAAACACCTAGATTTTTTATAATATTTTGCAAGTTTTTTTCTTGTTTTGTTTTATTTAAAATTATTATAATATAATTATTTAAAATATTTAAAATGATTTAAAATAAATACATGTCCTATAAATGCAGGTCTGTATTTTACATTTGCATATTCTGTATTCTGCTTTTGCATATCCAATTTTTATTTTATTTTATTTTAGTTCTTACTTATGTCAGTTTGATCTATTAATAGGTTTTAATTTGTAGATAATTTGTGAATAACTCCAAAAAAGGTAAGATGTAATAAAAGCGCTTGTACGCCCTACGATAGCTTTGTGTCAAGGACAGACCAAAATTGAAGTCATATGGAATATTTTTATGGTTCTTTAAATTCTACTTTGATGCTCAACAGCCATTCACTTTCACTGCATGACAAAGAGCTGAACATAACAAGAGTATGAACTATCTGCGAAACTTCTCCTTTTGTGTTCCATGTAAAATAAATAAATCCAAAAATACATTAAAAAAATATTTTATTTTATTTTATTCCTGGCCCTATACTGTGTAAAGTGTTAAGAGTGTAAAGTCATACTTCCATAGTGTTTAATGTTGTGTTGTAAAAAATGAATACTAATAAAATCAACTCTAAACACTTTTTAATTTAATATTTTATCCAATATATTAATATGTATATCATGAGCATGTGAAATGACACATGATCATGTATGCTCTATGAATCAGTCAAAGCACTGATATAGCAGTTACTACAGAGTTGCACATTAATCTCAGATCAGCAGAAACAAACTCATCGTGATTACAGGGTGATGATACACTGAGTTCCGCAGATACACAATAGCCTCCCTCCTTTACCCTAGAGAGACTCAGCCCTCATCCACAGGACCTTTTCTGCTTATTAGTGAGCTACTTCCTGACAGGGGCGGTCGGGCTTCAGCAGGATGCAGGATGTGGTGGGGGCCGTGGTGAGGGGTGTGTGGTCATGTGTTTTTGTGTGTGTGTGAGTGTGTGTGTGTTATTATAAGAAGCAGCTCTGAGGCTTTGCTGTTCACATGGGAAGTCAGTGGGGAAAATGGGCATCCACAGTTCAACTCAATACTGACCCCTTCAAATGAATCACTCTCATTTTCCTCTCATTACACAAGGCATCAGCAGACTCTCAGGATCAGGGCTGTGTACAGAGCAAACACCTTCAAGTTTTTCAGAAGGGGGCGGAGTAGACAAATCCCCAAGGCAGATAGAGTTATATTTGTAAAAATCATTTTGATGCACTTTATACGTTACAAACCTTTAAATTTGTCCTGTTAATCTTGTTAATCCTGGATTGGAATGGACTTTGAGGTGGGCATGTGACCCACATGACCTACAACCTTTTGCATTAAATGATTTGATAATGAAAATATGTTAGGGACTGACATGCAGGTCAAGATTTCAGTTCAGCTTGCTTATTATCACTTATTTACTGCCATCTTGTGGTTAAAGATAGAAAACAGTGGCCTCTTTAAATGGACACAATACATTATAGAGTTTGATTTTTTTCTTGTCAAATTTTATTTATTTTTTAAAAAGAACCTATAAAGAAAGTTATAAGTAAGTGTTGTTGATTCATTTGACTTTTTTAAATTCATATTTTTAATGGTATTTAAGATCCTTGGTAGCCTATGGGGTTATTGGTATTTGACAATTTCACAAACGATTTATAAACACTTTGAAAACTATATTTTATATGCAAGTCTATTAGGCAAACACCCAGCAGCCTTTACTGCTATTTACAATCATCACATATCTAAACTTTTTCATTGTCAATCCTTAACACTTCCCAAATATATTCTGCCCAATCTACCTGGGATATTTCATTGATAATGATTATAAATATATTTAATACGGTTACAAATATTTTAAATACGCTTTGACTTTTAAAGGCCAAAATTCTGTCTTAGATTCCTGCGTTATCTAGTGATTAATTAAATATACATATTATTGAATGCTTTATTCTGTTGTGGTTTGCGACCTGAATGAAAAAATACAGTGTTTTTGACACAGTGCCTAAATTTATTTAGATTTTTAGATATTTTAGGCTAACACCAGAAAAAAAAACAAAAAAAACTATGCTCTCTTGATTACACTGCTTGGTGCCAACCACCATAAAACTGAAGAAGATTACATCGCTTGGAATACTTCCTGGTTGGCCAATATGTAGTGCATCTACCTACCATAGACTGTAAAAAGATCTACACATATCTATGACCTCTTCCTACTACCGCATATGTTCATGTATCGCTTTACGGTTGCCCAGATATTCATAATAAACACAACAGCGAATTATTACAGTGAGACAATAGGAAACAAATAATAAGGTTTCTGTCATGAGAAACGTCTCGCTCCTGTCATCAGTCACTGAAAATCATTAAAAACAACATTTCTAGATTCCCCTTAAGGAAAATGTCTTTATCTAGTCTCAGAATGTATTGTTTTTTTTGTTTTTAACTGAATGTTGTAGTAACAAAAAATAAATAAAAGTAAAAATAAATGTTAAAGAACTTTGGGACACAATTTCATCAAAAAAAAACAAAACAAAAAAAACATCCTGCTGTTATCCAGTTATTAGTTACTTGATGTTTTATTTTCATATTTCACAAATAAATCTTTATTGTCACTGGAGCAGTCTAGACCCACTTCAGATACAGTTGTCTTGACAAATTCAGACAACCTTGTTAAAATACCAAATCGAATGTGGTATTTATGTTGCATTCTTTTCTGGTCAAAGAAACAGGTCAAAATAACTAATATTAGGCTCCCATGGGAGCAATAATCATGTAACAGCTAATTACAAAAGCATGCTTTTAGACAAGATAACACATTATCAAGTTTCTTCTATTTCTAGGCAGCCGGCCCCCTGGAATGGTTCCAAATATGTTTCATTACATGACCACAGATCTGAAGCAGCTGTCTGACTAATTTGGCCTTGTGTTGTTCACCACTGTATTAAATCAGACTTGTTTTGTTTTGCTCAGGCAGGATTAAAGGCAGGTCTCTCGGCCAATGAGGTGGAGGAAATTCTGACCCTTGCCAAATCTCAGCCAATCAACGACAAGCTGAGTGTCAAGAGTGTCAACGATGAAGCACTGGAGCATGAAGTCAGTGCCTTTTGATAGTGTCTTTGCGCCCTTTATCTTTCTAACCAAAATTTTGTGATAAAAACTTGTGCTTTGGTTTTCCGAACAAGCCATGGAGACAGAAATAATAAGATTTATGTTTATATACTTTGCTGTTCAAAAGTTTCTTGTGCTCACCAAGGCTGCACTAATTTAATAAAAAGTAATATTGTGGCATATTATTACAATATAAAATGTTTTTTATGTTTTCTATTTTAATATATTTTAAAATGCAATTTATTCCTGTGATGGCAAAACTGAATTTTCAGCAGCCGTTATTCAGTCTTCAGTGTTACACTAAAGATTAATGTAGTGTGATTGGATAATACATCATATTATACATAACAGTCACTTGACACCCTGGTCTAGTAGGTCAAGTCCTCCTATGGCAAGCCGTTTTAACATTTAATCTATAAGCCGCACTAGTATCTAATTTAATGTTACTGGTACTTATTTTTTAAATACTAGTATCTTTTCCATTAAGTACTAGTACTTATTCATTAACTACTAGTGCTTATTCTTTAGGTACTAGTGTCTTTTGTAAAGTTACTAGTACTTATTCATTAGATACTAGTACTTAATCATTAGATACTAGTATGTTTTCATTTGATACTAGTACTTATTGATTAAATAGTACTTATTTATTAGAGACTAGTACTTATTTATTAGATACTAGTATTTATTCATTAGATACTAGTACTTATTCATTAGATACTAGTACTTATTTCAATAGTGACTAGTAACTATTATATTGTTACTAGTAACAAATTTTAAATTTTTGCCATTGACTTCTATGGGGATCCGTCATTGAGATATCAACTATTCAGTTTTGACTAGTAAGTATTCCACTAGTGACTAGTACTTAATTTTTATGTACTAGTAGTTATTCATTAGGTACTAGTACATATTTTTTAGATACTAGTACTCATTCATTAGATACTAGTACCTATTAAATAGACACTAGTACTTATTCATTAGATACTAGTACTTATTATTAGATACTAGTACTTATCCATTAGATACTAGTACTTATTTTTTAGACACTAGTACTTATTTATTAGATACTAGTACCTATTTATTAGGTACTAGTGCTTATTTATTAGGTACTAGTACTTATTCATTAGATACTAGTTCTTATTTATTAGGTACTAGTATTTATTCAATAGATACTAGTACACATTTATTAGATACTAGTACTTATTCAAAATGTTACTAGTAAGATTTTTTATTTTACTAGTACATTTTTTAATTGAACTCTACTGTAGCCATTTGGACTAGTCATAACATAAGACGAGTAAAAAAGCAGATCTGAATAGTAAGATAAGAATTGTTACTAGTAGTAAGTACAAAAGATACTAGTGTCTAATAAATAAGTACTAGTACCTAATGAATAACTACTAGTATCTATTAAATAGGTACTAGTATCTAATGAATAAGTACCAGTATCTAAAAATAAGTACTAGTATCTAATGAATGCTTACTAGTAATATTTAAATAGATACTAGTCACTATTGCAATAATTACTAGTCAGAAATCAAAAGATGATATCAAAAACAGAACAACTACCACTACCTGTTCATTTGGAGATATCTTCAACCTCATAAAGAACTAGTAAGAATGTATTTGGAGATATCTTAATTCAAACAAATCATTACATAAACATGAGTACCTCTCAACCGTCCAATCAGAGTCCACATGGCAATACAATACATTAATATGCTGAATTAATTTGATTGTTAAGTAGGGCTAACTGGCTTTGTATGTTAGCCTACCTTGCTAATTGGTTACCATAAAAACACAAAGAAAAGATTACAAACCTGTTGTCCAACAAAAGTATGTTGACATGTTTTTACTCCAAATTCACATCATAACATCAGTCGAGCGTTTGAAATAAGTTCCTTTTGTGATCTGACATGGTTTCATTAAACAGAATGAGGCAGAAATCATGCCGCACATATTATTCTATACAGTGATAAGGGCTGTCGTTAGCATTGCATTTCTGGTAAGAACTCTAGCCGCTGCATTTTGGACTATCTGTAGCTTGTTTATTGAAGACGCAGGACAACCACCTAGCAGTGCATTACAATAGTCCAGTCTAGAGGTCATGAATGCATGAACTAGCTTTTCTGCATCAGAGACAGGTAGCATGTTTCGGAGCTTGGCAATGTTTCTAAGATGGAAGAATGGTCGTAATTCGCTGCTTGCACAAACGACCTGTGGGGTCAGCTGATTTGACAATTGCCATTAAATTGAATCAGAAGAAGAAATAGAACCTGAAAGAGGAGAAAAGGAAGAGCCAAGGGTAAGTTGCACACATGCATGTAAATTACTGTACATTATTCTAGTTTTTCAACTGAGAATACTGTAACCATGACGAAAGCAAACAAGTAAAGTCACAGCACATCAGCTGGGATTCTTGCTTTTATGAACACCAGATTCAAGGACCTTCAAGGACATTTACCATTACCTTCCACCTATAGAAATCAAATTCCAGTATATGTGTAATTGCAGTTTCATATACCAACAATAACATTCATTATGTGAAGACAAGTTTTCTTTAAGATCAATATTTTATTCTTAATGCTTGGTCAATATTGGTCAACTGCAAAGAACAGTTAAGAACTAGCCTTTTCTCTAACATATTTCAGCATTTCTTCAATACATCTTTATCTTTTTGCAATATGTGTTTATACATATTTATGCAATATTCCTTTGAAACTGCATAAGTATGGGTCTAAAGACCTTTCTTAGTATTTAATTGTTTTTCTGAATTTGATACCAAACAACTGTATAGTACTCTTACTAATTCTTCCATATAAATATAATGACAGGAATAGTACAAGCAGCATGCTTAGTATGTGATTCCGATTTCAGCCAGGGGGATGGGTTTGGGATACCTTCTGACACAAGAGTCATGGCAATCGTGATTTGAGTGCACTACTTGGGAATATGCGTGGTTGTTGCCCTTAATCTATATATAACAAATTAAGAGAAAAACATTTTAAAATACTTAATCTGCTGCAAAAGCACTTTTACTATTTCTGTGAGTTGAATAAAGAGAATGTTGTTCACACAGTTTTAACTGCATTTATAGCACAACAGATTGGAAGACATTCTCTTTAAATCTTTCTTTAAAATATTTATTTATATTGTATTTTGATAGAATTACAGCCAAATGTGGTATTTATTATCATTTTATGTCAAATTATGGGAAAATACCATATGCACAGACAAAATGGGCTAAAGGAAAATCCAACTTTTTTGTTTTTAAAGTAGAAAGGAAACATTACATGGTGTTACTTCCTCTATGTGAAGCTTTTGAGTTATTTATATGATGATCTATTGCAGATGTCCAGTTCCAAAATAATTAAGCTCTTTTATGATGTTGCCTCTCCTTATTCCTGGCTGGCATTTGAGGTGTGTAATGTTTTTTGCTTTTAGTATTCATTACCATGCCATCAGTGCTAATGCAGTGTCAATATCATGTATGTGTGATTTTATGTTTTTAGGTGCTGTGTTGCTATAGAAATGTTTGGAACGTCGACCTCAAATTCAAACCAGCATATTTAGGAGGAGTCATATATGGCTCAGGTAATGGTGAAATGACATGATCACAACTAATCTAAATACATCACATTAATGGCCATAGCTTTTTAGATATGTACTAAATGTGAAGCTCTACTATGAGCAATAATCTTGTAACCGCTAAAGTACAATGTGACAATTTGTATTATTTTTAGATGAGAAAACCTTATCAAGTTTGTTCTTTTCCTAGGTAACAAGCCCCCTGGAATGAACCCTAATAAACTTGTATACATGGTCTCTGTAACATAAGTACCCGGACACAGAAGGTAAGTAAAACTCAGATGTTGTTTATTGAACAGGAGAGTTAATAGAAGCAGTGCGGAGATGTCTTGAGGTGAGTAGATGACTTCTGAGGTATATCCGGTTGTGAGGTTAATGATTAACTGAGTCTGTTCTCTTTGTCCACAGATACGGAGCTTAGACGAGACGGGGGAGACTTCAGGAGCACACTGACCACGAAGACAGACAATCTGGCAGGAGAGGAGAACACAAGGAGCAGATACAGGAGGTAAGTAGCAGAGGGTAAGTTTCATAAGGAATATACTCATCGAGAAGGTCTCTGGAGAGAAATCCACTTCGTGTTAGCGAGATCGGACACTGAGGGGAATGTGGAGTGTGCTTAAATACAGATCTTGATTGCTGTGGTAATGGGGTGCAGGTGAGCGTGATCAGAACTCAGGTGATGCGGAGCGTTGTGATTGGCGGAGAGGACAGCCTGGCCGATCTATGACAGTCTCAGATCTGACGCTGCTGTCTGAGTATTTTGGAGTCCCTATGTTTCTAAGTTCAAGCCATTATGAGAAAAGTATTCAAGCCACCGTTTCTCTCAGATGGTTAATATGACCAGATTTAGAATGTGCAATTCAAGCTATTTATATATATATATATATATTTAGTGCTGTCAAATGATTAATCGCGATTAATCACATCCAAAATATACACTGTATGTGTGTGTATTTATATATACATAATAAATATACACAATACACACATATATTACGTAAGCAAAACTTTTATTTTGATGCGACTAATTGTGATTAATCGTTTGACAGCACAATTTTTTTTTACTTTCTCTCAAAAAGAAAAGGATTTTCAGAGTATTTTTTAAATTGTTTTATGGAAAAAGGTTTTGCCCCTACAAGGGCATGTAAGTGTGTGCTAAACTTTGGAACTTAACTCACCAATCAGATTGTTGTTACAATCTAAAAAAGTATATTCATGTGCTAAAAGTATATTCATGTTCAAGTGAATCACATCTCTTTTATTCTCTTTTTTGTGCTCCCTTTCTCTCTTGCCATCAGACTCTTTAAATGTGATGCGTTTTGTGACAGCTGTAGCAGAAAGGGAAAAAGAGGGAGACATGCTGGAGAGGGTGTCTATAGAGCTCTGGAAGAGAATGTGGCATACTCATCAGGACATTACCCAGCCTGCCTCGCTCACTGAGGTATCCTACAAATGAGATAAATGAGATGAATAATAAAAAAAGTCATTATTTATTTTAGCACCAAGATGGAGACTGACCTGTTTATCTATGGTAAACTGAGACAATCAAACAAACTTAGTTATTTAGCGACAATTGATAGTATTCTCCAGTGTCTTTCTGCTCAGGCAGGATTAAAGGCTGGTCTCTCAGCCAATGAGGTGGAGGAATTTCTGACTCTCTCCAAGTCTCAGCCAATCAAAGACAAGCTGAAGAGGGTCACACTGGAAGCACTGGAGTATAAAGTCAGTGAACTTTACTTGTATCTCTGCACCCTCTGTTTTTGTGGTAAAAATATCATAAAACTTCCTTTCACAGTTTTTCCCCATTTTTGCAGTGCTTTGGTCTTCCATTCATCGTGTGTCACGTAAATGGGAAGGCTGAGGTCTTCTTTGGTTCTGACAAATTTGAGCTCATGGCTTATTTCATTGGTAATTATACACCAGGGATGTAGACAATTAACTGATTTACCGATTAACCAACAATTTATCTGACTAATACCATTGGTTAATTTACATATTTACATTTTCCTTTTTATTTTTAGAAAGGCTATTCCAATTATGGTATGGCATGTTATTAATGCTTTGTTATTTAATATTCTGTGCTAATTTATGTCTACATTTTCCAGTCATAGTTTATATTTAGCACTATAATGATATGGACGTGGAAAAACTGACTACAGATTTTAAATGTAAAAAACTGAAATCATGGACAACAGGTGTTCTGTTTATTAATACTCAGATTTTTTTTTGTTTGTTTGTTTTTTAATTATATTTTTATATTTACCATACAATTTTCTTGATGATTTGTTGTGCTTTTTCATGTTTTAAGTCATGTTAAATCATTGGTGATTGTCCAATCATTGTCTTTTTTGTGTTCCAGGGGAGAAGTGGATGGGGCCTTATCCTAACAAGCCCACAGCCACAATATGATCACTACTCCATACTCAATATCCATATTCAACAGCAAACACACACACACACACACACTTACTTTTAAAGGGGACATTGGATGAAATGTTCGATTTTTTTTATTTTATTTTATTTTATATTTTATTTTTTTGCATTTAGTTAGGTTTCTGGTGTGTCTTCCAGCTCAGAAAAGCTAAAAAGAAAACACACAGCCAGTTTGTTATGGGCTGTCTGAGTCTGAAACTGTGTCATCCAGTGAGCTGTTTCATTTTGCAGCCGGTTTCTATGTAGATAGCTAGCTATTTGAATAAGACCACCTCTGAGCCACATGTTACAGACACTTCATGAAGACCCTAAAGAATCATACCAACTTGTGAAAAATGGGCATCCGATGTCCCCTTTAAAAGGGGACATTGACTTCTGTTTTTAAATACAGCCAGGGGCAGATCTACCAGTGTGGCACTGGATGGGACATACCACATGCCACCCTAAGAAAATACTTTGCCACCCCATCTGCCACCTCAGAATTATGCAGAACTAGTCTGTGTTTATTATATTCACGAATAAAGGAACAAGCAAAAATAGATATATTTGTTGTCATTTGTTAGGAAAACAATTAAGTAGCCTAGACATTTGTAAACAAGCAAATTTTAACAAACGATAGTAATGCTTGTTTCGATGACTCGCTCATTTGTTACCACCTAACGTTACTGGCGTAAATGTAACATCAATGAAGGAATCAGAATGATCAGAATCTAAAAGACTTTTTTTTTTTTTTTTTTTGGTCTGAATCAAATAACTGGAGTCACCGAAAATCAACAAGGAGAAATAGGTAAGAATCTAATCTTAACTTTAGTGCTGTCACGATTTCTCGATTACATTCGAGTACTCCATTATATAAAAAAAATAAAAAATAAAAATCATAATAAAGCATAGTGCTATTGTGAATTCACAAAGGCTGCGATTCAATTAATTAGATATATGCGCTGCGGGATTAATATGCGCTTCATTTAAATGCGTGTAGGTGACACGTTATCATTTAAATGTGCGGATCGTCTCAAATTCCATCTCTGCATATGCTGTGATTCTTATTAACGCTCATCTGGGAACAATGTGCACCATTCTATCAGATTTTTAAGGTAATTCATTTATAAACCTATGCCAACACACGAGAATACATCATTATCTAAATATGATAACTGTTCATCGCAACTTAAAAATAAAAGTTTAAACCCTAGCTCTGATTTTGCATATGTTTTGATGTCCACATGTTCTTGTTCAAGAAATGACAGTGGCTGTAGCATTTCTATCATAAAGAAGTGGTCAAATATTAAAGATTAAGTGGACATTTGAATTAAATGTTGTTTAGTCAATATTAATAAGGACTAAATCGCGCTGTAAAATGTAAAAACAATTGTGTCAGGCCCTTGGCGCCCTCTGCAGGCATTTGATATAAAACATAATATAAATTAAGATTATACTGTTTCATTACATTTTGTATTTATAAACGTTTTGTTCAATAAAACCATATGATTACTTGCTTAACAATATTTTATTAGAACCAATTGTTTTTGCCTCATTGCTATTATATGTGTATTTTAAAAACAGAGATTATTTACAAGCTAGCTATGCATATATTACGAAGCCCTCATGATGGCACTATTCCCATAGCAGTCTGGGATGTCGGGCATCTGCGCATATGCTCCTCTAAACATCATCTACGTTTGCACCTGCCGTCCACATGCACCCATCATATGGAATTAAATATGGAATCTATAAAAGTTCAGGTAAGGATCACAAATATACTTGCATATAATGATCTATGACATCATTAGGTAATCGTCATATAAAGATAATGACATAGTTCAATTGTAACTCAACTGAGAAAGCTACAAGTTAACTTGACAATGTGGTAATCAATAAAATTGAACATGAAACCATCAGTGAGGAAAATGACAAGGTCACTGGTGAGGGGACCAGTAGTTTTCTGAGGGGTCACTTATGAGGTCATTGCTTGGGTCATCTAAGGAAAGATCTCACCGATTAGATTGTTGCTGAAATCTCAATTCTGGTCACAAATAGCTGTTTATTGACTGCCTTGATTGGATTTAAAATTGGATTTTGCCTGCTGTTCCAAGGGTAGTGGATGAAGTAATTGATGTCTCTGGAAAGACAACTGATAAGTTCACCTGTAGTTCACTAATGGCTGCACCGGTAAGGTGGTAAATGAACTAATAAATACGCCCTTTTGAGCTTGTCTGTGAAATCCTCAAAGAAGTTTTAATAGCTCAGTTGTGCAGTAATCACGTTTGTCAGTGATATAATGTGGGTGCTTTGGATGCTTTTTGGCAGCACAGTGGTGCAGTTACAGCACTGAGGTTAATGAGGTCACTGCCAATTCTATCAATGACTATATATATATATATATATATATACTTTTTTTTTTTTTTTTAATTTTATACTTTTTAATGTTAAATTGTTTTTGCAATACTTCACAAAGGCAATTGGCAACAACCTGCAAATTATACATCTATAATGTAACTCCATTTATTCATTTATTTATTCAAATATTATGTTACATTTTTGATAAATCAGCAGAATTTACAACAATGCTGTAAAATACATCACAGAAAACCAAATGTTTATTTTCGCAAAGCTTAAAAATACATGTTGAGGATCAGCTAACATAAAATTTTTAGTGGAAATATAGAAACACTAAAGACCTTACCACAACGGCGCTTTGCTGTACTTTATAAAATCCATTTGGACCATACCATGCATGCCATTTTGCTTTTTAGTGGCAGATATTTTAGTGTTAATATCTATCACCAGCCTGTGTATCAGATGACTTACTGAAGCTTTGGCAAGTTGGTGTTGGCTGTAATAGCTCGTTTTGTTGACTCCAACTCTCAGCTGTCTTTCCAGACCAGGATTCATTTAGACGAGTGCTTCAGACGTGAAGTAATGGCTTTAAATAATGGAGCATGCTTTTCAGCAGCAGGATGGGAAGGAAAACAGCTCAGGCTCAGGCTCATTAAAGCTTAAACTATTTCTGAAGTCCACTTGGGCTTCAGGGATGTGTTTGAGTGATCAAACCCAGCCAGTCCCCAAACAGCCCTGCTGGAAAACTCCCAGGGAAACCACAAACACTGGTGTGACAAAAGCTTGGCATTTTGATTCTTAAGAAGTCAAATAATTTGCATATGTGCACCCTTTGCCCAGCTGTACATTCTCACATGCATAAACTACCCTTTTAATGAACAAAAGCTGAATTGTCAGAAATACTTTTGTAATTGTAATGATTTAAAACACACCCAGAGTTTATAGTCTTGTATATTTTGTTCTGAAGCAATACAAGGCTATTAAGAAGTTATTTCTGTTTTCTGACAAATGTAAGGGAGACTGAGGCTAGTCTTCACCTTTTTTTACTCCAGTGAATATCATTGGAATAAAGTCAGAATATACTTATATCTTATAACTGGGGGGCTGGTGTCCACTAGGGGGCCTCAGCAAACTTTCAAGGAGTCTCAAGATTATTTAAAATGGCAAATCAAGCATTAAACAACCTTTTTAAAATTAATTCAGTACATTATTTTAGTATCTTATTTACAGCTTGGAAAAGTCATGTTAATTAATAAAATTCTAAAACTCTATGGGAATTTTTTATAATGAATATACATTGTTCTAGTTAAGCCAAACTCTAAAATATTTTATTGTGTAGAAATTGTGAGTAAAATGTTTTTTTTTTTTGTTTTTTTTTAAAAAATCCATATCCTTAATTCTAGGGGAATTTTTTTTTGTAATTTTAGTTTTTATTTTTATTTTTAAATTTTTTTAATTTAACAAGTACTTAAATGAAACTCAAAACCTCATAGTTGCTGAGATATAGCTTGTGACAGCTAGCCCTAGTCTCTCCTACAGTACACCGATTTTTTATTTATTTTTTTTACTTTGAAACAGTTTTCACTCATTTCAGTACTTTCAACTTTAATTAATTTCACTAAATTTCGCACAAAAAATACAAAGAAACGGTAAGTAATGCATTGAATTAAACATGACATTTTGAAGTAGAAAGACTGTAATTGTATTTTCTTGTAAAGCATACTCAAATTATCTTTGTTTTATTGACAAATTTGAAAAATAATTGTTTACAGTGTATGTTTATTCTGACATTTGTGCTGTGGCCAGTGTCTATTTTATTTGCAGAAATGATGCCGAGTATTGTGCTGAGCGGTTGTTGAGTTTGAGTGACAGATGTTGGGTTTGTGTGTGGTGGATGGTGCTGTATCAGTCAAGCTATGTGACAGACTCAATCCAGATTGGCTCCATCTATCACATCAGACAGACACAGAACGAGAGAATACATTCAGCTTATTCATTTTAAAGCCACCTACATGGCAAAAAAAGAGAAAAAATGTTAAAATTAAATGTAATTGCGCAAGTTTTCATAAAATTGAGTATATTCAAATTTTCACCACAATGTGATATGTGAAAATGCTGTTAAATATTGGCTTTTCATATTTTTTTCTATCTTGCCTTACACACACGCATACAAGCTAAGCTTTTTATGCAGGAGAATGGGAGGAGATCTCTTTGAAGCCTTCCAGCTTGCGTGTCTGGTTGTCATGGTAACATTCAGTGACCTTGTCCAATTCCTTCTGTCAGTATGCACATTTGGGAGATGGGGAAAGCCTAATCAGGGTGTATATGGGCGAGCGCATGGCTCTGAAACGGCCTAGTCTGTCTGATGCCTGGTGACACTAGATAAACCCTCGAGGAACATTTAGACACATGACAGCACTTGCACACACACACACACACACACACAAACACAAATACACATGCATAAGTGAGTGCAGGATGAATACTAGAAACAGCACTCGGTTTGATAGTAGGGTTGAATTACACGGATGATTATTTTGATATGTTAGCATTTTTTTGTTTATTTTTAGTTGAAAACAGTAATTTGGTTTTCTCAAAAAATATTAATAACAGCAGCATACCCTTGCGGGTGTTTTTCATAATAATATTTAAGCCTGTGCTTACAGCCTCATTTTTATCAACAAAGTTACTAGACTGAAATACTGCTGATGCAGTATCTGTCTGAATTGCACACAGCCTGTGCTTATAAAAAAAGACATGTCTTAACTGCAAATCGGAAAGGGAGTTTTATCTTAAATTAAAATGTAACTATATATAATACTGTCATTATGATTTTTTTTGACTTAAATAAAAACCAGTTCTTTGAGATGTTGCCATATAAAGCACTTTTTATGTTGCTTGACAGTGCAATTTTAAAGAGATTTAAATAAGATTTTTTTACTCTCACCAAGGCTGCATTTATTTGATCAAAAATACAGTAAAACAGTAATATTGTAAAATATTATTACAATCTAAAATCACTGTTACATGTTTTAATATATTTTAAAATGAATTAATTCCTGTGATAGCAAAGTTAAATTTTCAGCATCATTACTCCAGTCTCCACATTCAGAAAACTTTCTAATATTTATTATTATTATTATCAAACTTGTGCTGCTTAATATTTATGTGGAAACCATGACATATTGTTTCTGGATTTTTTGATCAATAGAATTTTGAAAAGCATTTATTTGAAATAGAAGTTTTTGTGACAACTTAAGGACCATTAGACTGACATACTTTATGGTTTTCTCATATTTTGACAATAGCGACAAAGCAGTTCTCAAAAGGTCATGCGACTCATTAAAGTATAACTTTTCTTCATGACCTCATTCCAAACCTCATTATACATTATTTTCACAGATGAATTGCATGAGAGCATGGTTAAAGCTCACCACATGAGAGCTTGGTCAGCGTGTTAGGAAGTGACATAAAAAGAAACAACTTGAGCAAACACCTAACACCTAAACATGTAAGTCATACAAACCACAGGATGTGAAAATGATGTGGAGTCCAGTGGTTGCTGACACGCTCATTTGTCAGTGTGACCTTGCTTCACTTCCATCAAGGTTCTGCAAATGTACCATGCCTCCCCTGGTGACGCTTAGCAATTATGATAACATAAAAAGAAATATCTGGAGATAACTCAAAACCCATGTCCATTATCGCCAAATATGGCGCCTTCATTACCAAGACCGAGCAATCTGTTTCACATAAGAGAACCCATTTACGCATTCAATAGTTGCATGGCAGGCAAAATTACCTTGGCACGAGGTGAGAGGAGGACTGTCTGTAGCCGAACAAAGGCGAGGAGGTAGAGAAGTCAAACTGTTAGTTAATTAGTTGAGCAGCTTCGCATTAACCTTTGACGTTACCTATGTAAATGCTGATGAGGGTCCCTGTGCCCTCAGTGCAGGCGATGGACAAACATTGGTGCTATGTGTGTAATATCACTTTCTCAAGGACACTCTCATTATTATGATATAAAGAGTCACAACTCTGCGTTAATGAGGCTGTGTTTAATGATTGTTTTATTTAATTATTGCCTCCAAGCTGCTGTCTTAGAAATCATGTTGTGTCCCTTGTACCTTAATGAATCTTGCATCTCTAGGCTTAATTAAAAATGTAATATACAACAGCTTAGAATATACATTGCACAACCTGAAAACTATACAGTATTGTCCTGTGGCCATAATTTTCCCCCTTAAATTGGTCCTAAATTTGATTTAAAACCCACATTATCTTTAGGTCTAAGAATTTGAACATGTTTTCTGTTTGCAAATAGATTGTGTGAAACAAAAGGATGCTTTTTTTCCAAAAATTTCAAATGAGTGGTGTTTGCATAGTCTATTTTGAGTGATTTTTTTTCCATTAATTTTGGTGCATCGCTAAGAATGATTATTAAAACTTCATTGTTTAGTTGCACAGGCCTTAATTCCTTAAGTCACTATGACATTTTAACCCTTCTTTAGTTAAATTCTAAATTCTGGCACACGATTTTTGACATGATTCATGTCTGTAGTACTAATGGTAAGGGATGAGTTACACACTAAGTTCAATCAAGTTTGGGGTCAAATCATCAAGTATGAGCAATAGTAATAGTGATGCTTGCCTTAGAAAGCAATGCTAATAACCTTATGAAAGCATCCAAAACTTAAAGCATTATATATGCACTCAGTAAATACAGTAAGTCTTTGTTTGTATTGTGTTTGCCAATGTGGTAGTCACCTTAAAGGTATTCTGACACATAGCATCAAGAAAAAACAATAGATTTTTGTTGCCAATGTCATTGTAGAAGTATGTTCTTCACAGGCAGCTATTCCATTCCAATGAGTGAGTATATACTGAGTGTACTTGGCAGCACCCTCTACTTTTTTTCTCAACTGAAGTAACCATTCTGACCTTTAGAGGATGCTGTTGTCATTAGGACAGAGCCTATTTGTGAGCAAACTCTCTCATTCTCACTTTTTCTCTCATTTCTCCAATTTCCATCTCGCTCTATGCTCACTGGATCCCTTCACCTGCATGGAGTGGTTTTCCATTAGTGAGGAGCATAAGCAGTTCGAAAAGGGAGGGATTGAGCGCATATTTATAATGCCACACCAAATGGTTCTCTGACACACTGAAGCGTGACTGTGAAAATGGATTATCGTGCAGAATCCAGCCAAACACTGTCAAGAGTGTGCTGCACTGATGCTGACGTTAAACAGCTTAAAATATTTGCGCATGCGCTGATTTGTGACTACGTGTTCTGAGTTTGAGCTCCGTCAAGTTGATTCTTCATCGTCTATTTTCTATCTTAAAAACAAT
>JAFVLL020028853.1:0-34439 GCA_021397915.2 Tor tambroides | reverse complement strand
TGGAGTGAGATATTAATCCTAATTAGGTGGTACTTATGTCCCAATTGACCATTCCATTCTTGCTACTAGACTAGAGGATATTCCCACTTGTCCAGCGTTGTGAATGATCTTGCAGCCCATTTGGATCTACGGGGAATATTCTGAGAAGAGATGACTGCAGACGGACTTCATTAAGGAAAAGAAAGAGCATTTATTAACTGTCTTTCAAAGCTACAGACTTGAACTAAAATGACAAAAATACAAAGTTTGTGACAAATCTGTAAAACTTGTGCTTCTGTCAAAAGTTCTGTCCTAGAAACATTCTTACAAAGCAGAGTGATATTTACAGTATCAAGCACAAATATATTATAGTTCATCTACAGTAAAATGAAAATTCAGTCATCATTTACTCACACTTGTGTCGTTCCAAATCCATAAGACTTTTGTTCATCTTCATAACACAAATGAAGATATTTTTTAATGAAATCTGAGAACTTTCTGTCCTCCATTTAAAGCTTTGATGCTTAAAATTTTCATTTGTGTTTTAAAGATTAACAAAAGTCTAACTAATGCTTTAAATTGTTGCACATACTAAAATGGTCATTCATCACAGCACATTAAAAAAATTAGAGTGCTCCTGAACAACCATTTTTAATTGAGCAAATATGTCATTTGTCAACTTATAGTATTTCAGCTCCTAAGTGTTCCGTTTTATAATCCAATGTTTATCGAAGATGATTGTGTTTTCACAGACACATCCAAACTGCTTTTCTCAGAATAAATGTCAGAAAGTAAGCTCTCACTAAAATGAATCAAAGCAATAAGGTTACATGTACTGGCTTGTAGTTAAAGCAGGATTCATTTCAACATCAGTTACTCATCAGAAAGTTATTTAATTAGAGTAATTTGATTTAAAAAGGTTGTAGCCTTTGAATCAGAGTAAGGCATGTCAACTATTCTTGCGGTTGTGGATTAATGCATTCCTTAAACTAAGTCATGTATCTTGACAGAGTTTGGGTCCTTAATTGCCCAAGTAATTCAAAAGTCAGATAAATCAAATTTTAAACCCCCTCCTTTTCCCTTTTTTCAGAGGAAATTCAAAGCAGCTCTCCAACTGTGCTGAATTTGCCTGATGGAGCTCACATAAATTGTTTATGACCAGTGACAAGGGGTTTTAAAGCCTTTGATTTCCTCATCATAATATGTGATAATTACGCTCAATCCACTTGTGTTTTCTTCTGTAAATGTGTGTGGACAACAATTACTCCTATTCATCACTCAAATTAATCAGGGTTGGGACACAAGTTTGCATACAACACTAACATTGTACTGAAAGTTGTATAAGATCACTCAGTTTCTAATACAACGTCTGGCACAGATAGCTATGCATCTTCCATATCCAGAATTATCAGGCTAACAAATGACTTGTAAATGTTTTATTTTCTGTCTATGAATACAGCAAGACAAGATTTGCATTCTTACAATTATACAATTTCATAAATCTTCATATTTCTAAGACTTAACCTAAGGCTAAACCCAAACTGTAGCTATAAAGTTTTTAAATCATTTGTAGCCAGCCAGATGATTATGGAGTATGGAACTTCGAGTTGCATCACCTCCATTATTTTGTTGCTTCATAAAAGCCTGTTTTTCAAAAGATTGTTTTTATAAAAAGGATTAAAGTAGATTCACTGTATTTTCCACAAGTTCAGCGTGCTACATGCTGCAAAATAGGTTCAGCACCGAAACTCAGCTTACAGCTACGCTTGTTTAAAAAGCTCATATGAATGCTGTAACCTGTTAATATGGCCATCAAAATAAATATGCACTGCTATCTTAAGTAAATGTAAAGCAGGCCTCAGGATACAGGCAATCTTTTGTGTACACCTAAATTAGCAAACAATAAAGGAGTACAAAGAAACACGCCAACGAAGGTTATAGGTAGCATGTATCAGAAGTGAGGACTGAGTTTTATTCCAGGCCAATGCATGACTGATATGCATGGCTTACTTTAGTAATTGTCTTGGTGCACTGGACCCAAAGACAGACATAGCAATCCTGCAGTCCAGTAATGTATGCCCTAAAATGGTTTTCAGTGTGAATTATCACTTCGAGCTTTGCCTTGGGCATGTCTAGGCCTCAGGAGAGCCCAAGTACTGTCAAGCATCACTTAAAAAAAAAAAGAAAAAAAAAAGAAACACAACAACAACAGTACCACCCAGGTCTTAAACAGGTATGTCAAACACACACAATATATTATAAATAATAACTGCACTGAATAATTAAATTTTTTTTGTTTTTAAATATTTATTTAAGCACAATCTCGAGAATTTAATTATCAATAGTTTATATTGTTGTTGTTGTTATGATTTTTATCATAAAATCTTTTTAGTGATCCTATCACAATACATAAAAGGAAAGTTCACCCAAAAATTACAATTCTGTCATCATTTACTCACCCTCAACTTGTTCCAAACCTGTATGAGTTTTTCTTCCTAACAGCTGATGGTATCCATTGACCTCTATAGTATGGAAAAATACACTAAGGAAGTCAATGGCTACTGTCAACTATTGGGTTACCAACATTCTTTAAAATATCAGTGTTCAGCTGAAGAAAGAAACTCATACAGTTTGTAACAACTTTAGGATGAGTAAATGATGACAAAATTTTGGGGTGAACTATCCCTTTAAGCTATCCTACATCAGATACAGGTGCATCTAAAAAAAATTAGAATATCGTGAAAAAGTTCATTTCTTTTTGTAACTTGTTTCAAAAAGTGAAACTTTCATATATTCTAGATTCATTACATGTAAAGTAAAACATTTCAAAAGTTTTTTGTTTTAATTTTGATGATTAGAGCTTACAGCTCATGAAAGTCAAAAATCCAGTATCTCAAAATATTAGAATATTTCCTAAGATCAATCAAAAAAAGAATTTGCAAAACAGAAAAGTTCAAGTTCTTTAAAGTATGTTAAAGTATGTTCATTTATGCACTCAGTACTTGGTCGGGGCTCCTTTAGCACAAATTCCAGCATCAGCGAGGTGTGGCATGGAAGCAATCAGCCTGTGGCACTGCTGAGGCACTATTGAGCCTTCAGCTTGTCTGTATTGTTGGATCGACTGTTTCTCATCTTTCTCTTGAAAATATCCCATAGATTCTATATGGAGTTCAGGTCAGGCATGTTGGCTGGTCAATCAAGCACAGTAATATCATGGTCAGCAAACCACATGGAAGTGGTTTTGGCACTGTGGGTAGGGGCTAAAGTCCTGCTGGAAAATGAAATCAGCATCTCCATAAAGCTTGTCAGGAGATGGAAGCATAAAGTGGTCCAAAATCTCCTGGTAGACAGCTGCATTGACTTTGGACTTGATAAAACACAATGGACCAAAACCAGCAGATGTCATGGCACCCCAAATCATCACAGACTGTGGAAACTTCACTCTGGACTTCAAGCAGCTTGAATTCTGTGCCTCTCCAGTCTTCCTCCAGACTCCAGACCTTGATTTCCAAATGAAATGCAAAATTTACTTTTATCTGAAAAGATTACTTTGGACCACTGAGCAACAGTCCAGTTCTTTTTCTCCTTAGCCCAGGTAAGATGCTTCTGATGTTGTTTCTGTTTCAGAAGTGGCTTGGTAGCCCTTTTCCTGAAGACATCTGAGCGTGGTGACTCTTGATGCACTGAATCCAGCTTCAGTCCACTCCTTGTGAAGCTCTCCCAATTGTCTGAATCGGCTTTGCTTGACAGTATTCTCAAGCTTGTGGTCATCCCTGTTGCTTGTGCACCTTTTCCTACTCAATTTCTTCCTTCCAGTCAACTTTACATTTAATATGCTTTGATACAGCACTCTGTGAACAGCCATCCCTTTCAGTAATGACCTTCTGTGACTTACCCTCTTTGTGGAAGGTGTTAATGATTGTCTTCTGGACCATTGCCAAGTCAGCAATCTTCCCCATTATTATGGTTTCAAAGAACAAGAGATACCCAGAATTTATACTGTAGGGATGGCCATTTAATGAAACTCAAATGTAAATATTCTAATATTTTGAGATACTGGATTTTTGACTTTTGTAGCATTTGAACCAATCAGACACACATTTTTTCATTTGATTTAACAAATCAATTATTCCTTAGATTAACAAACAGCCACAGACCCCTCACCCAACACCAGGCTCGGTGCCCATATGTCTGTGAACGAAGTCCAGGCCCCTGGTTACCGTGGCAACCAGGAGACTTTTGCCAGGCCAGATAAACTTTACGACCTAATGGCATGTGGAGAGTTCTCTCTCTCACTACACTTTCCATAGGAAAGAGACATTATGCCATAAAAATGGACTCTTCTCTAATTAATTCATAGAAAAATCTTTCTTTGAATGAACACACATATCTTCAGGTCATTGTGTATATTATTACTGTTCTATGTTCTTGTGTATTGTATACTGTTTTATGCATGCTTATGATAGATCACTAGTTAATATCACCTCACTTATACCATGTTTGGTCTCTATCAATTCGTCTTCGGATGATCTAATTGAGAGTGAACATTACAGGTTGATACCTATGCAACTATTAGTGTCCTAAGAATCTTTAGTAGTTTGTGCATTAACCCCAGGTGAATTATCTATGAAAATTTCCATGGTCAGAGACAAAGAGTCGTAAAACTTTACCTCCAAAAGTTCAAGTCACCATTGGCTCCTTGACACCCCAGAGGTGTGACATCTATGCCAGATAAAGCTCTCACCTCAGTGACCCACCTGCCAGTCTGCGGATCTGTTAGATTCTGAGAAGATGAGGATGTGAGCTAGAACTCTCCTGGACCCTTATGTTTTTGTGCCAGGCCTTGCGGCCTTGCCTTTCAGTTCAACCAAGCTCCTTGAACCTCAGCAGATCTCTTTCTTAGCTCTTTTTACACTCACTACATGGAAGAACATTTCTACCTCAGAACATCTTTGGAATTCATCACTCTTCAACCTGGAAGAACGTGATCGGGAGTCCAAACCTTGAAAACCATTAAGACTTTCATCTGAGATTGCATTCGGGACACACGTCATGACCAAGGCAATGCAAGTATTGTACATTTAACCAAACAAAACAGAGGTTATTAGTACAAGTTATAGACCCCGTTATAAACGGCGCTGATGGTTCTACTCAGGTGGTTAAATGACTTTCTCCATAACTGCATTCTCTGGTTTTCCTGATGGTTTCATCCATCAACTCTCATTAGCCCTTTCCCCATGTATGAGTGATTGTATGTTTGTTTGTTAGTTTGTTTGTTTGTTTGTTAGACTAGTCTGCGTTAGTGTTTAGTTAATAAAAGTTGTGTGCACAAATTACATGAGTTTCTGATTCTGCTTTGCATATTAATGTCCCTTTACGATTTTGATCCTTACTACATGCTCTAATGCATTAATACTTAGAAAAGTATTTTCTGTGGCCAAGAAAATATCCTTTCTTAGAGTTGATATGAACTTAATGTTCGCTGGACGAACAGATTAGTTGATGGCAATTTACTTCTGCGACAGTTATTACTGTCAGCCGATATAAATAATTGTAATTAATCATAATTAATTGTAATTATTTATACACAATTCCCTTTTAAGCTAAAATTTGCTACATTTTCATGAGCTATAAGCTCTAATCATCGAAATTAAAAAAAAAAAAAACTTTTGAAATGTTTTACTTTACATGTAATGAATTTAGAATATATGAAAGTTTCACTTTTTGAAATGTTACAAAAATAAATGAACTTTTTCACGATATTCTAATTTTCTGAGATGCACATGCATGTAAAGTACCATCCTGACTGTAAGACACCATAGCTATGAGACAATACAAATACATACGAATTCACTAAAATGTCAAACAGTTTTGAATTGCCATGAGAGTGCACTGAAAGTACTATAGTCTACTGTTTGCCCTGTTGAAAAAACCAGCATATGCTGGTTAGGTATGTTTTGAAGCATAGGTGCTGGTTTGAGCTGGTTTAGGCTGGTCCTAAGCTGGTCATGTGCTGGTCCTAAGCAACTAGCTCCTGCTCAGGACCATCTTAGGACCAGCACATGACCAGCTTAGACCAGATAAAGACCAGCTAAGGACCAGGTCAAACCAGCTCAAATCAGCAGCCATGCTTCAAAACATACATAACCAGCATATGCTGTTTTTTTTTTTTTTCCCAACAGGGTGCAGCTTCACAAGCAGCTTCACTACTTCTGCTTTCTATTGCTTGGTTTTTCAAGTCAGTTGACATAAACAAATGTCTGAAACTCAACATGGGGACTGGGGTCGTGGTTTTGGGTAGGGGAAACCAAATCTTGTTCCAAAACCAAAGCAGCATAGAAGACGAGTTGCAGATGTCTGTATCTATGAGACTGAACTGAAGACTATGTCAATATATATTGATCATCAGCAAACTCTTCCCACAGCTAAAATCTGATGAATCATGTTTTAATATAACATTAGAGGAGAATACAAAACATGAAGCAGTCGAATTGTAGCATTCTGCTGCATTTCAGTGGAACACAGTGATTTCGTGACATTTACTGTTCATTCTAAATTACATATTCATCGCCTGGCAATATCATATATTGAAACTCCCAGCTGCTGTTTACTAGTCATGCCTATTTATTCACAAAGAGCAAAACTCAAGTAGGAGGCACTAGAAAATGTGATGATTTACAATGTATTTGCTAAAATTATGCCGAGGAGGAGGTCATTATTATTTCTCATCATCATTCTTAGCCAAACCCATTCAAAATGCTTTCCACGATCCATAAAAACAATCCTCAGAGTAGACGCAATCAATAATACAGCATTCTCACGTTGTTTAAAACATACAGTATATTACGTGATATGTCTCTGGTTCATGCTTATTTTTACATAATGAACCTACTTGTTACAGGTATAACAGTAAATGGCACATCCTCCTTTGGTGCACAGTACTATATCCAACCAACTATGATTCTACCTAATGAGCAAGGCCAAGATACAAACTTTTTTAAAATTTCATCCTTGAGTTTCTCAGTGCCTGTAGGGTCTTCCTGAAGTTTGTATCTTCAATGCACAAAATCAAAAAAAGCATTTACTTATAGAAGCTCCATAGGAGATTTAGTTCAGTTCAAAGCTTGGCAGATGAAAGGCATCTGAGCAAAGATGACCACTGGAGACTCCTATGCAAAATGTAAAGCAGAAAACATTCTGCACATGCACTAGATGTTGCATATAACGATTCTGGAAATGCAACCAGTGAGATATACAAGAACACGTAGCATTGCAGGAAATCATTCTGCTTTTGATCCTCTAATGCCAGTGAATCAGCAGATGAAAAATGTATGAGGAGAGCAAGTATAAGCCAAACAGAGAAGAAGAAAAATGAAAACAAAGGCCAAGAAAGCTCCTACAACAGTACTGACATGATTACGTGCCTGATATCCCTTTTCATCATAGAGCATGTTTGCTTTCATATACAGTCACCTCTTCAAAAAAATTCAGAAAGATTGATGTTGGGCCTTGTGATACAAGGAGAGGAGGCGAGTGCGATGAAAAATGGACTTGTTTATTTCCTGTTCCTGTCTGCTCAACGCATGTTCACTGCCTTTAGTACATCAGTACATGATGTCCTACACTTTCAGCAATAAACATGTCCATTGTTGACTATAGAAGATGTTTTAATTACAACAATAACATATTCTAAAATAATGGCAGCTATATCTATGTCTAGAGCAGTCTCATCTCTTACTATTCAAGTAGCATTATACTTCACCAGTCCACTGTACATTTTTGAATTTGGTATAATCTGCTTTATTTTGCCTCATTCACTGAGAATAAATCGAGTGGAATGTATTTTAGCATTTTTAATCCTGTTACTTGTGCACTTTCGTTCAGACCAGTGAATGTTTGAACTTTGATAAGTGCTTGGCTTCATGGATTAAGCAAACCTAATAGGATTTATGTTACACTTCCTCGTTTAGCTCATTTGAATGTCAGATACACTTTAGGGAAATGGCATCATTATGGTTTAATTACATAATTTTTCAGTTAAGTGACGGTCACTATTGGATATTTGGACATAATTAACTGTTTGGCTTGAATGAAAAATGCAAAAGCTAGTTCTACTGCCACTTGTAGAATCTATTATTGTTCCCCGTATTGTGCCTGGAAGGGACTGGTGGTAGCCAAAACGTAATATATGAAAGAGAATCTATTTGTTAAAGTCACCCAAATCATGTTTTCCCGAGGCATCGTGTTAAACATTAGAAAGAAACTGCAAACCAAATAGTTTTGTAGCTATTCCTTGAGAAAAAGAAGTGTGCTTAGTTGTACTGAAAGTGCACTTTTAGGCTTCTAGGGTCAGTTTTACTAAACAGGGCAAATTAGCGTAAGAGTGCAATTCCAAAACAGCGCCGATGGGTGTGGAAATTTCTGCGGGTGATTTACAAATTAAAGAACACAGACGCAACATCTCATTTACAAATTGACCAACGCAATATACCAAGCACAGTGCAAATTAGCATAGTCACAAATAAAGAATAAAGAAATAACGAAGCCACAGTACATTGAAAAGAACCGGAGGCCAAAAAATGAAGGGTTGCAAGAAGTTTTGATAGACCTGGTATTACGTGACTCCTAGTTGATGGTTCCAAGTCGTCTTTTATTTCCTGAAGCAAATAAAAATAGCATGGCTTGGCAAACTACATGTTTGGATAATGTGTTCTTCTGGCATTCTAAATAAATTAATACGTGTGGAAAAATTCCTCTTCCCTTCTACCATGCACTCTTTGTTCTCTGCAGTGCCTCCTCCTAGCAACAATAATTGCAGCCATTTCAAGCGCAAAATAGTTTAAGATCTGCTTTTTTTGGGCGTTAAATGATGGCACAAATACCATTAATTTGATGAGCGCAAACGTTAGTAAATCTCGTTACGTGATTCATTTGAATACTCTCCTCCCATACATTTTGCATCTGAAAGGGAAACTCCTACAAATGCATATTCGGTAAGGTCAGGCGCAAAAATAACTGTGTCCACACCTTTTCAGCGCTAATTCTTCACTGCGTGTTTTTAGTAAATCCTGACAGTACTATTTTAACACCAAAAGACAGTGTGTGCTGGCGCAAGCTGCTAGTAAAACTGGCCCTTAGTGTATTTCAAATCTTTAAATTATATAGATCACATATATATAAAGTATTTCCAAATACTTCATTTCACGAGTTCACACTTACATATATTTAGCACGAGTAACGTAATGCGTATTTGGCGAGTATGGTAAAACGTTGTTGGAGTGCTGTCCTGGGGAAGGGCTCCGAGCTCGGGAATTGCCCGAACCCAGAGTACCCCCCCCCCCCCCCCAGTATGGTGAGACCTTTAGTGATGGAGGAGAAGGGGTGGTGGAGGGATGCTGATTAACCGTCAAACAAATGGAGGTATGTCAGCTGTATTTATATCCGTGTATTGATGAACTTGATTGCGTACCACTGGTGTCTAAGTAGGCTAAGTATCTGACGTGCTCCTCCCGAACGTTGTTAATAAAACATCATTTATTTACTTACTTATTGATAGATAGATAGCTAGCTAGCTAGATAGACAGATAGATAGATAGATAGATAGATAGATAGATAGATAGATAGATAGACAGACAGACACACAGTGTGACACACCCTCTATGGTTATTGTGATATGGTTTATCAGGGTTAATATCTAGCTATATTGCATCTCTTTCTCTGTGACAGAGCCCTTTAGGACCAGGTGCATCTGTCCATTCCTGGATGACTTACTGACAAGCCCCATTTTGACATGCCCGTCCAATAAGCTGGAGGCCATCTTGAGATCTCCATCCTGCCACCAATCAAACCAGCATTTGTCATGTACTGCCAAGCCAGCCATTTGATAAATGCCACACCCCACCTCCATCTCAACCAGTCAGATGTAAATACATTTTCTCAGTAGAATACTCTCTCACCTCATGTTCGAAATAGAGAAAATAAACAAGTTACCTGAAAAAACAAAAAGAAAAACAAAAGCAAAAGCCCCTTTTGTTAGACATGAAATCATTTTTGAGCAGATTCTTTTATTTCCTCCTGTTTCACGAAACCCCTCACCGCCGCCATTCCCTGAGGAAGTCTTGCATTCTCCCTGCATTCAAGGCCATTGTTTGTGCTTTTAAATTGATAAGTGAATCAGAGGGGCATTACAGCATTAATTATTAATTTCACATTGTGAGACAGAAACAAGAGCAGATCAAAAAACTGAAATGAATCAGAACGACTTTATGCAGACAACAAAGACCTAAAGTGCTGAGTGGAATATAACTGCACAGCTTGTTTGACAGGAGGTGAAACAGCCATGTTGAGGCTCTGTGGACCTTTATGTTAATGACCTACTGTAAGCCTGTGAAAACTGCACAGGTTGATATAGTTGAGGGAAAAGCATTTACTACTCTTCAATGTAACACCTCCATTGGTCAGATGAAAAGAAGAGATTGAGGCTTTATAACAGCAATTCTCCTATACAGAAAGAGTCAATACCTGAATTAGGCTTGATCGTAAAATCATGTAAACTGTATTTTATTGATGTGGGCTGCTGTAGGCTACAGTAGACAACCACTAAACAAATTCTTATTATGTGACTCAGTATATACATGGGTCATGTATACTCAATATATATACACTTATAAATAAAGGTTCCAAAAGGGAGTCTTCACAGTGATGCCCTGAAAGAAAAAATTAACTTTCTGTGAGAAGATCTTAAAAGAACCATTTTTTTTTCTTAGTGTGAAAAACATTGTAATAATCTAAAGAACCTTATATGCAATGGAAAGGTTCCATGAATGTTAAACATTCTTCATGAAACCATAGAACCTTTTATTTTATTTTATTATTTTTTTCTGTATTTTTTCAAATAAATGCAGCCTTGATGAGCAAAAGAGAAATAAAATAAAAATGAAAACTTGAACTTGTCCCTCAAATTTGTTTTACAGTTTTTATTATATTTTTTTGTTAAATAAATCTTTGTAACTTAAGGCTAATTATATTATATTATATTATATTATATTATATTATATTATATTATATTATATTATTGTTGTTTTAAAAATCCATCACAATTTAAATCAGAAAAACATACATTTAATAAATTAGGTGGAACATCCTTTGTATATAATGTCAGCTAAACTTCCACTTTTGGATGCAATTTTATATATTACTCTGCCTATGCCTGTGTCAAATAACAATACTCCAAATATGTATACACCTATAGGATGTGTGTGTGCAGTGCGGTATCAGTAAATACTGTTTACTGGGAGCTGGAGAAGGAGAGCAGTGAACAGATAGCAAGGTTTGGAGTGTCTCATACAGGTCCTGCTATCAGCATTCATCTCATCCTAATTTCACTGGCCCACTCCAGATCTGCGTGGAGAGGTGGGGAAGAGACTCATGGTCAGCTGTGATTAGACTCTGAGCTACTGATGGCCACACCACACACACACACACACACACACACACACACACACACACACACACACACACACACACACACACACACACACACACACACACACACACACACACACACACACACACACACACACACACACACACACACACACACACCCAATGCCACATTATAAGAGTTCAGGACTCTACAGCACAGAAGAAAATAAATAAATAAATAAATAATCCAATCTGTCATGAAGGAGGGGTTGGAAATGGAGTTGGGACTGATATGACTATGATAAAAATGTTGTGAGTTTGTGTGTGTGAGAGTGTGTTTATGCATCCGTAATCCTACTTAAGTACAATATTTGAGATCAAAACTTGAAATTTCAAACACTATGTCTACACTGGATGAAAGTGGATCGTCACAACATGTCAAAACTAAATCACTCCCATTACGCTATAATCAACGACAGTGTTTACACTGCAAGCGTCCACTAGATGCATACACTTCAGCTGACAAACACACTCACTATTTTGATGTACTACAGAGCTGCTCCAGCCACTCATTCATCTAAAAACAAAATTATTTTGCTTACAAATATCATGTGTGCGAACAGGCTGGCATGAATTTTATTATTTAAATGACTTTTCTGAAAGCTTCAGAAAGAAAGACAGATACGCAGATTCTTTTATACAAATAAATTTCCATTAAAAACGGCAGCTGATTGGACTGGTTTGTGAACAACAGCCATCATGGCACGACGTGGCATCAGTCGCTTCCAGTGTAGACGTGGTGTAACGCTATAGATGCTTGACAGCATGTGACTGGGTGTTCCTGTCAGTTTAAGCAGATCTGCTCAGTGGACGTGAAAGGATCAGAGAGGATATTGAAAAGAAGCGTTGCTTTCACACTCTTTTCACAAGAAACACAGGTTGTAAGTCATGTAAAATATAGCAAATGGCTGCCATGTCTCATAAATCCTCCACTTGAGATTTGTTTGGACTTATGGCCACAAAGGTCCAGACACGACTAAATCAAACAGACAGTGGTGGCACCGCATGTATGTGTGAGCAAGGGGGGAAAAAGATGGAATTATACAGACTGAACTGATTTGGTTATAAAAAACCCTGCAAATATGCAATGTATTGGCAGAATCTAAAATATAAACCCTTTCACATGTGCATTACTCTTCAAAAGTTTGGGGGTTGGTACAATTTTGTACTGCTTTTGAAAAAAGTATTTTATGCTCTCCAAGGCTGCATTTATTTGATACAGTAAAATACAGTAATATTCCAAAATATTACTATAAATTTATATAATTTTATTTTAATATAATTTAAAATGTCATTTATTTCTCTGATGGCAAAGTTATTTTTTTCAGTGGCACACGATCCTTCAGAAATCATTCTTATATGTTGATTTGGTGCCCCAAAAATATTTCTTATTATTACCAATATTGTGCTTCTTAATATTTTTGTGGAAACTGTGATAGATTTTTTCAGGATTAACTGAAAAAATAGAAACAGCATTTATTTAAAAACAGAAATCTTTTGTAACATTATAAATGTCTTTATTATCACTTTTGATTAATTTAATGCATCCTTGCTGAATAAAAGTATGAATTTACTTCAATAAATAAAATAAAATAAAATAAAATAAAATAAAATAAAATAAAAATAATAAAAACAAACATAAAAATCTTATTGACTCTTGAATGGTAATGTATAAAACTTTAGATGTACAGAAAACCTATTTAAATGCATCCTGGGTGGCTAATTTCAGGCTAATTTAAAAGTCAAATTAAACAACTTTGTCTAGGAAGTAACTGTTAATTGGCAAATATGTTTTTACATTTGATTTATTTATAAATCCAAATAAAAAGGTGGCATTAAATGACCATTAAGTCTCATTTATTAGTTATATATTGAAAGTCTAACTAAACATACAGAAGTATGTGCTAGAATTACACTCTTTATCTTAATTAGAATTTTATATGAACAGGTTATATGAACTGTCAGTCTCATGCAAGGTCAGGTGAAATGTGGCATAGTTTTGTACATGAGCATGTTGTTATGAATGCTTCTGTGTGTCAGCAAGTGTGTGCATATGTAAATGTCTGTATGTGTGGGTGAGTGCCCACAATCTCCTGAGGAGGGAGATTCAACTTTCAGTGCAGCGCTTTAATTGTGCTTTAATATTAAAGGATGTGAGATAAACAAAGTGCTGTAATCTCTTCCTGTGGTAACAGACACACCAGGGGAGGCAGTTTAACAGCGGATTGGTGCTAATGGAGAACGACCTTAAGCCCCTCCTATCCTCCACACACAGGAATATTCACTGCTCTCTTTCAGGGGACTCTGAGATGCACTGTGTTTTCAATGGTACTGAAAAAAAAAATGTAGTAAAGGATACGGAAAAAAAAGTCAAGTATAGTTTAGTCAGAACCATGTAAGTCTTAATTAATTCTGTCAGTGTTTGTGGTATTGTTCTGTTCTGGGCAGTTGTCTTACCACACAGCCATGCCTGGACATAGTGGGGACGGCAGCAATTAATCCCCCTAAAATAAATCCATATGCCAAACAGCCCCCAGCTATCACCTGATGCTGATCTACACTTATGCATCACTGTGAAGAGCCTGCTGGAGACCGAGAGCTTAGCGCTCAATGCATTAGTAATTTCTTGACTAGGAACACTTGAGGGAAATATATCCATATAGAGGAAGCATACACCTCAGGGAGCAACAAGCAGAGACATAAGCAACAAGCATGTTTCTGTTCAACCAAAATATTTCCCTGAATACAAACCAAATGATCAGCCTTACTAATCAGACAATTAGTAAAATAAACTAATATAATGAATATATTTGTGATGAATTATAATGAATCGATATTATGTTTTATTTCATATTTATTCATTAGTATTCATAATATATGAACTCATATATTCTGATTAAAATGCATAAAACACACCACCATACATAATTCAACACCAGAACCCATTACATGAAAACATTCAAATATAGTTACTCTGAAACCACTTTAAGTTCGGAAGTAATCCACATAAGCACTTAAACATATCGCACATAAACACACAGGAAAATATACCCAGTTAAGGATGTCATGGATTCTCACATCAGCGCTTGGTTTGATAACAAGGTTAGTACATCAGTTGAAGATTTCCCAAAATGAAACGGCAACTCTTCAAGCAGCTTGTGACACACACGATTACGGCAATTATTGTAATTCCGTCAATCGATTGTGCAATGGTACGCCACGATTCTTACATGAAGGCTACATGATTTACATGAACTACAATACAGGCCTCAGTGGAGGAACCAAACACCCCCGCACCATCAATAAGCCAAGTCAAAGCCAAGTCAGGAAGCAGAACCTCAACACTGACCAGAGAAAGTCATACAGCACTTCAGGTGAACTAATAACCATTTAAGCGCACCTAAGTTGAGCAGCCCAAAAAAGAGTTTTGGACGGGGATGGGACGTAGTCCTGACCTTCATCTGACTTCATGGCAGACGTCATGGTGAGTACCGATATGAAAATAATATATAATGCGAGAAATACCATTGTTATAAATAAAAGAGCATTAAAGCAACTTCTTATCCATGCAATCGAATGTAGACTGAATTGAAATAAAAGCCACACTATCAGCTGGTTGCTAAACTCGAGTCACGTGACCTGACTTAACGTGATAGGTTAATATACAATACTTTTATACGAATGTATATGTGGGTGTATTTTTTGAATAACACCACATTAAAGCAGATGTTTCTTATTTACTTGTCCATTTAGTCTTTCAGCAGACTACTTTTATCCAAAGTGACTTACAAATAAGGAACATGACAAGCAATTTATCATACAAATCTTTCAAGCAGGGTATGGTTATATAAAAATAATTCAATTTCAGAACATCGTATTGTGAAGCCAAAACGGCATGCCAAACCCGCCACTATAATACTAATATTTTGTGAGTGCTTGTAGTGGTGTTGCTTGCTATGTAGTTGTGAGTAGCCAAGGTGTTGTGAGTGTTTAGGGTGTTCTGGGTGGTTGCTTACTGGTCCAAGTCAAAACAGCTAATTGCACATTATATTCTAGTCTTACAGTAGATTTGACTTCTGCCCCTCCTTCATTGATAGTCTGTGAGACTTCACCAATGTTCTGTTGTCCAACTGGCAAAAACCCTAGAAAAATAGCACATCTTTGCTCAATGAGTTGAATGATTTGTGATATCATTCAACCAAATATATAGAAACCAAACTGTGGAGCATAAATGATGCTATGCAGTGCTAGTGCACAATTGTATGATTATGAACAGACAAGATAAGATACCATGTTTTATATAGCTGTCTCAGCAAATGTTTGCTAAATGTTTTATGCATTTTTGGTTAAAAGTGAATGTGAAGTGAATCTCCCTGGGTGTGAGCATGTTTTCATAATGTCATACACTCGCATGTCAGTGAAATTGGAATTGTAGTTTTTGTAGGCAGCTAAAAGTATTACTTCAAGTGGTATTCCAAGTAGGAATCAGAGCTGTATTTCAAAGGCTCTGGTTGGAATTTACTGTACAGAGATTTTGTTTCTCTAACACCTGAGCCTTAAATGTCATGTGATTGATTATTTTGGAAACACAGGAAAATTACATTCAAGCTTCCAACAGGAGCCAACCACTAAAGCTAATCAGCCAAATATTGACCACTTGCAGGAAAGAGGCGTCAAGAATGTTCAAAATACAAACATACAGTATTAAAATAAAAGGCAGACGTGATAGAAACAAAACATTGTGACCTTACATGGTTGCTGGTAAAAGAATCATTATTTTGCACATAAATCTGTAAAACTATTTCAGAGGACTCTATGTTCTGATCGAATTTTAATGCACCTTGCGAACATCAGTTTCTAAAAAAAAAAAAAAAGTACAATAACCTTTTATCAAATATTCCTAAAATGGATGTATTTGGAGTAAATCAGAGCCACGAGAAAGCACCAGACTTGATTGCTTGATGTAGTTGCTGGGAGTGAGTCTTGTTAGTCCTTTAATACACTTTTTGGAGTTCAGTCAAAAATGTTCTTAGGGGTCTAAATTTCATCGTACAAGGGATTGGAATGTTGCGCTGACCTTAAATTACATCGTCTCTCAGCTATCAAATGCATCTTTAATTCAAAGACTGTGACTCAACACCAACAAAATAGCCAAAATCCATGTTCTAAAAACATTGAGCACTTTAAAGGCACTTTACCAGACAGAGAGAGCGAGTGAAGTTGATTAAAGCAAGCTAAGATGCTAATATGTGATTTCAGAAGAAATTATTTAAATTCAATTTACAGTCGGCCCCTTTCCAGGAAAGCCATTAAAGATTGTTTTCTCTGCTCGTCCTCGTCTGATTGTCGCGAGAGAAGTGACATCTTGTCGGCGGGAATTCTGGCAGTAAACAAATCAACACCTCAGCAGACAGGATTAACAAGGTTTTGACTTGATCAGAGCAGGACTCTAAATGATTCTCTTGAAGATGAATGTGTTATATAAACTGACTGGGTTGCTTGAGCTGAGTTAGACTGGTATGTTAAAGCTCACATGACTATATTGTATAATATGGCAATTAGTTTTGCTCTTCAAATTTGATTGGTCGAGCAGTGTTTCAAGAGCTTCTTGAAGTAATTATTTGAAAGTTGGTGTGGAGCATCTGTTCCAGATGCTGCACTGCTTGGTGACGAGCAAAGCTAGATGCTTTGGCTTCTTTTGAGTTTATTTTCACTGGCAGATAGAATAGGTGAATGAACATCTGTGTATTGTACGAGTTCAAAAAATCTTTGGCATTATCAGATGCTAATATAGATATTACATGATGAAAGTTAAATTAATCAAAGATAATAAGATATGATATACCTTACAGCAACCTCACAACTGGTGTCGGGTATCTCATATGTTGTTTTCATTTCATTTTGTCATATAGTGTGATATCATCTTACAGTTTGATTACATTCAATTTAATTGTATAGTGTTTTAAACAATATTGTTCCACAGCAATGACATGTGCCTTGAAAATCAAAGGAGGAAGTAGATTCAGCTGTGGAAGCCCACCTGTTCAGGCTGATCCCTATTTAAACATACAGAGCTTTTAATTGCAAGGAATTGAATTGCTTTCCTAATATGAGAAAGAGAGGGTGAAGTAAAGATCATTTTAATCAAATGTCTAAATGCTCTTAATTAAATGTTTGTGAAATAGATTCCAGCATGTGCATTACAAGCTGGCATAAATATTTCTATTTCTATGCTGTTTTTAAACTTCCTGAAAAGAATTCTGAAAAAAACTGTATCATGGTTTCCATATTAAGCAGCTTCACAGTTTTCAACATTGATAATAGTAAGAAATGTTTCTTGAGCAGCAATCAGAATATACAGTAAGAATGATTTCTGAAGGAGCATGTGACACCAAAACAGGGATAATTATATTTTAAATATATTAAAATAATAAACGGTTATTTTAAATTGTTATATTATTACATTTTCCATACATTTTCTTTTCTTTCTTTTTTTTTTGAACATAAGAGACTTTAAACATTACATTTTATTTAACTAAATGTAATCCAGCTACATAGTATTTATGATAGGACATGATCATATTGTTCAGTTAAATATGAATGACAGCATTCTCACAGAAATCTACCTAAACATACGTTTATTTCTTTCTTATGAATAGGTTGGCATTTATTTCATGAACTTTAAACAAAGAGTATTTATACATTTGATTGTTTTATTTCACTCTCTCATTTCCAGAGTCGGGAAAGCAATTCAATTCCTTGCAATTAAAAGCACTTCCAGTGATGGACATGACCTTTTGGAATTTCTGAACTTTTTTTTTTTTTTTTTCTGAGTTGGAGTTTATGTCTGTCAAGGGTTGTCTAATGAAATACAGCTAGCAATTACCTTTGCCTTGGCTTCTCTTTCTTTCTTTCTTTCTTTCTTTCTTTCTTTCTTTCTTTCTTTCTTTCTTTCTTTCTTTCTTTCTTTCTCTATTTACCCTCAGTTTCTTTTTCTTTCTTTCTCCATTTTCCAGGCAGCAGGTCAGGTGAAACTCCAGGTCACGTTGCACATGAATTTAGCTTTGAATAATTCACAAGCAAGTCTATGGGTTAACTACTCTGGGGCAGGCGAACCATGGCTGTTTGAAGTGCTATCATATGACAATATTTGTTGTCTCAAAGGTAACCTTGCCTTGATTAAGGCAGGGGTCTTAAAGACAGATTGATTGACTTTTCAGCATGGATGAAATCACTGCTTTAAAGTCCAATAGAGGTGGATTGAACTTTATTTTTTTACTGAAAAATCTGCTGAAGCAAATCCATTCAGATCGTCTAAAACAGACCCAGCAGTCCAAAACTCTTCCAAATTAGAATAATGAACCACTTTAATGTGAAAATCATCAGCAATGTGCCCACTGAATGTGCCCACAAAGATACATTGTGCTATACTTTACAGAACATCTTTCAGTTATAAACCTCTGTCTGGATAGTCTGAGGAAAGTGGAAATGTGTCAGACTCTGTGGTGTGGTAAAAAAGCAATTGTACTGTAATCCATATCTCTCACTGACTGTAATTGCTCCCTTGAGTCTCATACTCACACAAGTATGTGAGAACATGTGGTCAGTGAGCCTGGATGCACCATATTACCATGAAAACGACTCTGATCAAAAGAGTCATCATCTGAGAGCTCGTGGGAAGGACTTGAGATGCCGTCTCAAACTATAACACATCCAGACGTGTGACAGGGTCAGAAACGTTCAATGTTTGCCATAGAAAATGTAGACCATGAAATATCCATATGATTTGTGCACTGTATTTTATGTTTTATGATGGCTTTGTGCAAAGGGCAGATTAAGTTCAAAAAGTTGTTGTATTTATAAGAGAAATAGTCAAATTCATGAACAAATCATTCTGTTGAGTTTCTTTTCAGTGCACTCTTATTTGGACAATTTGGACAGATTCGTTCTTGAGTTAAGTTTACTAAAGCTTTAGGTTGTCATTACATAATAATAATGCAAAATTTGGTCTATTATTCATACAAACCATTATATGACTTCATATAGTTATGACGCTTGAAGTTGCTTTTGGGTTAATTTCAGAGCAGTATACCGTTTATTGTAAATGTGGAAAAGTTCAACTAAAACAATTCAGTGGGTTTCAAAGAATAAAGGAAGTCATGTGGTTTTGAAATGGCATGATGGTGAATACATAATGACAGAACTTTCATTTCTGGCTGAAATAATTCTTTAAGTTTGTGCTTTAACTCCATCATCTCAGTTTGGGAGTCAATATGCTGAAGACAGACACAGATTTGACCCATTTTGCTGTATTGTTTACAGCTAACTGAAGCTGCAGGGAACCTATCCTTCCCATGTAGTATGATGTCAGTTTCACAGCACGGCTCAAATGCATCTGTCTCCAAAAACAAAATCGATCCAGTTATAGCAGTTTGTCGAGGCAACTGCACAGTTCAGGACAAGCAAAGACATGCAGCATGTGGTGGACATCATATGTCACACAGCTTAAAAGTTTACTTTACATTTTGAATCACCATGTTTTAATAATCGTTTGATGTGCTTTAAAGAAGTGCACTTATGGACAAAAACATATTTATTGTGGCCACAAATTAAGAATTTGTTCTTACGAATTATTAATGAGTTCCCTCATTTTAGTAAATCATGGCCACATTGTACTAATTTTTTGTTTTGTTTTGATTTAATTAAAACAATGGAAAAAATTAATACAATGAATGTGGTAACACATTCTTAATTAGTGGCCTTATGCATTTGATATAAATTTAAACTTTCAAACATTTTCATTTAAATGCAGTTCATTCAGTTAAGTATCCGAAGTATCTGAATGTAAAAACATTACGTTCAGTGCGGACTTATATTCTTTTAAACTGTTTTATTTGCATAATACTGCACTCTCAGAAAAAAAAAAGTACAAAAGCTGCCACTGAGGTGGTACACTTTTTAAAGGCACTAATTTGTACCATTTAGCTACTATTATGTACATGTAGATGATGATATGTACATTTAAGATACTAATATGCACCCTTTAGGGGTAAAAAGGCTTCTTAAAAGGTACTGCCTTTGTGACAACTTTTGTACCTTTTTTCCTGATAGTAAGTACTCTTTTTAAGAAGTATGCTAAAGTGTACTTCTTTTTCACAAGTGTCTGCATTGCACATCTGAAATTATATATATATATATATATATATATATATATATTAGAAAACCTCCTTATTTAATCTCTCATCCGATATCTTTTTGCTTTGTGGCCTGGTAGGTTTTAATTTTAAGCCAAATAAATAAGTATTGATTTTTGTCATTTTCTTAAACTCAGCTCCTCAGCTAGGGCCGAGAGGACAGAATATTCGATGAGCCGACATAAACGTGAGCAGTCGCTTCGCTAAGAGCCAGAGGAGGGCACGTGAGTCCTCCAACCACCTGGGAAATCACTCTTCAGGCATCTATAGTCTCTCTCGCTTCAGTGCTTCATCTGAAGCAGGCAAAGCCAAGCAGTTACAGGCAGGCCTCAGAGTGCACATTAGGACGACAAGACTGAGAGAGCTGCAGTGCAGTCGCTCTCTCGCTCACTTGCTGGTGAAGGTGAATGCATATTCATGTGCTGTTGCCAGGATCAGGAAGTTGAGGAGTGGAGGTTGGGAGCCTCATCAGAGGGGCTGGGAGCCAGCATGGTGGCAGTCGTCAGGAGCGAAGCTTGTCTCTAGATGGATATCACAGTGATGAAAGATGAAGTGCACGCAGCCATCCGAAACTAACAGACAGGCTGAACGCTGAGCGCAAAGCTGCCAATGCCGAACCTTTCACGCACACACATTCACATAGCCATAAACCCATAAACACACTCGCACTCCCTCACAGACACACACACAATGTGTTGTCTCTCTCTTTTTTGGCCTCACCACCACCCACACGCACTCAACTAACTTAAAAGTTCAGCTTGAACTCAGCTAGTTCATTTGCTCCTTCATCAAAATCAGAGACAGACATGTTAATGAGCAGAAACCAGACCCAATGTTTATTAATCATCTCTCTGCAGACCCTCTCAAGCACAATCTGCCTGATGACCCTCTATTCAGCTTACTATTACACTTAAAGGTTATTTCATTTTACAGTTCCCCAGTGATTGGGGTGTGAGAATGCAATATCATGATGAAACGCCTTTGAAATTCATCACATACTTTAAAAACTAGTTTCCTTCATTTAACGAGAGGAAATATATATATATATATATATATATATTAGGAAGGTTTGATATGTTTCCATTTCCATCTTTTTGTAAATTTCCAGTTTCTTATAACATCTCTGCTAAAAAAGTTTGCTGGTCTTAGCTGGTTTAAGCTAGTTTACCTGGTCTACCAGTCCAACCAAGCTAGTTTTCAGCTGATCCTAGCTGTTTTCTTAGTTTTTCTGCTCGTCTTAGCTGGTCTCTAAGCCTGGTTTTCAGTTGGTCCTAGCTGTTTTAAACTATTCTTAGCTGCTCTCCTTGCCTGGCTAAGTTGGTCTTCAGCTGATCTTATCTATTATAAACTGGTCTAGCTATTATCCCAGTCTGACCAAGCTGGTTGTTCTGATCCTAACTGTTTCAAGCTGGTCTGAAACTGCTTTTCTGCTGTTTTTAGCTGCTTTAAACTATTCTTGTCTGATTTGCCAGCCTGGCCAAGCTGGTTTTCAGCTTGTCCTGACTGTCTTAAACTGGTCTAGCCAGCCTCCTAGCTTGGCAAAACTGCTTTTCTGTTGGTCTTAGCTGTGTTAAACTGGTCTAGCTACTCAGTCTACCTAGCCAAGCTGGTTTTTAGCTTGTCCTGGCTGTTTTAAAGTGGTCTTCGCTGCTAAGAAGTAGTTTCCAACATTGATTATTAATCAGCAAATTAGAATGATTTCTGGAAGATCATGTGACACTGAAGAATGGGGTAATGATGCTGAATGGAGTAATGATCAGCTTTGCTTCACAGGAATAAATTATATTTTAAAGTATATTAAAATATAAAACTGTTATTTTAAATTGCAATAATATTTCACAAAATTACACCTTTTCTGTATTTTTTGATCAAATAAATGCAGCCTTGATGAGAATAAGAAACTTCTTTAAAAAACATTAAATATCTTACTGATCCCAAACTTTTGCAAGTTTGCTGGTCTTATCTGGTTTAAGCTAGTTTACCTGGTCTACCAGTCTATCCAAGCTAGTCTTCAGTTGATCTTTGTTGTTTTAAACTGGTCTAGTTAGTCTCCCAGCCTGACCAAGCTGGTTTTCCATTGGTCTAGCTGGTCAAACAACTGACAAGTGCCCAGAACTCCTCGAAAACCAGTTTATACTGGTTTAAGCTGTTTTAGTTTTCTCAGCAGGGATACATTTCATGGTTTTATAACATATCTTTACTGCACTCTAGTTGACCTTAATGAACTGATAAATTATTAAACCCCTCTCAATTCTCCATCTCCTACAGTTCAAGGGCAAATGCGTTTGAACTCTTTCATGCTGCGTTAACATTCCTGAAGGATTAAGAAGCAAATTACGACCAGCACAACATGAGTGGCCTAACAGGGCAGTGTTGGACATGCAAACACACACACACACACACACACACACACACACACTGACTGCAAATCTGCCTAGCTCAGGGTGAGAATCTGGAAACCCATCCGTGACCCCCCGCCCTCCTCTGTTTTTTAAGAAAATTGCGCTTCCAGGACACGCACGCTGGGGAAGATGCAGTAATTTGATTCAGCGTGGCTAAGGGATGTAATCTTAATTAATTTCACTATGTTATTTAATTAAAACCTGTGCATGAGTGAAATAAATCTACTGATGTTAATTATTTGCAAATGATCTCACAAGCAGATTCAGAGAGGCCCAGTTGATATGAAAATAAGAGGAGGTTGTTGCCAACCACGTCTCTCACAGGTTACCGCTGTTGTGTTTGTTTTCTCTCTGAAGTATCATAATACAGCACAATTCTCTCTGAGAATAAACGTATAAGAAATATAATATTATATATATATATATATATATATATATATATATGATATTTAAAAACCATATGATATTTAAAAACAACTTCACGCTGAAAGCAGTGCTTTCATTTAATAACCACCTTTGCAAGTGACCAATCACCTGAGTGCTCAATTACCTCACCCGCCGACCTGCAGATCAACCAATCACACTACCCTGTCAACCTCTGATAGCCAGAACCTGCACACAGAACATTAGCTCAGTGTTTTAATAAAGCATTGCTCAAAACACCCGCAGGCTGCTTTGAATACCCCATCCTTTCCTACCTTTATATTTGAAGACCAAAACACACATATTTTCTTCTTGTCAGAAGCCTACAGTAATAATTGTGTACGGCAGGTGAGCGTATCGCATTTGATTTGTGAAATTGATGTGTGCGCATGTGAGTGTGAGATTAGATCAACTCATTCTATTAACGACAGCCCACTGACTAATCAAATATCATGTGTGCATTTGTGTATATTATGTTTTTTAGCAGCAAAGAGGTGTCCCACAGGCATCGCTCTTCCTCAATTACTGAAAGTTTTAGAGGAAATGGCTGGCTTGATAAAATCAGCATCGGTGCGGACGCAGGATCTGGCTGATTTTCTCTTAGAAGGAGAGCCGAGCTGGTGTGTGTTTCTCTTTCTTGGATATACTTGCACTGGATAGCTGTATTTATTACAAGTGGCACACAAAAAAACAAAGGGCAGGTGGTCAGAAAATATCTGTTCAAAATTTATACTGCAATGACAATACATTTGATTAGTGTGACATTGATTAACTCCTCTGCTTTCATATTTCCATGACTTTGCAAAAGCAGGAACAGTCGATTCAGCACATTGCACATCTCCGGTGAAGCTCATGGGGATTTTAAGGGCTACATTTGTAAACTATGTTAGTTAGAAGTTTCTGGAACGCTACACAAGACTGACCTCGATCTGAAATATCCAACATTTCTCTCTTGCTGGGTTAGGTTGAACTGAAAGTTTATTTAACACTTATTATAATTCTGTGTTTTTTTATTTAGTTTTTATTTCTTTGTTATTTTTCATTTATCTTCCGTTTTTATTATTTTTGTTACTTTTACTTAATTTCATCTTAATTTCTTCATTTTAACTTAATTTTAGTTTAGTATTTGTTTTTTTTAGAGTTAATTTTAGTTGTTTAGGAACTGGTACCATATTTTTTCATTTTTTTATATACAGTATATGCACACACACATAGCTGGGCAGTAACAGTAACTCAGAATCAGACTATAGGTACTTTTTTATTGATTACATGATTACAAATTGTTCACACAATAGCAATAAATTATGAAGCAATATATGATTTCACCTAAAATATTTACCTGAATTACCCCCGATATTTTTAAATAAATATTTTAATAATTAAGTATCACATTTGCATGTTTATGGTTCTCTGACGTTGCTTATGGTCACATGACATGCATGTAAAAAAAAATCAGTAAGTGTTTTATTTTGATTCATTTTAAAATTATTTTGTATTAATTTGACATTTTTATGACTTAATTAATTGTTAGTGTTTCATTAAACTCATGAGCCCCCTGCAGTTCCTTCACAAACAGTTTGGAGAACCTTGACGTAATATAATGTTTAATGTTTAATGTTGATAACAACAACTAGAATATATTTTCTTACTCTTCATATTTTTATATCTATATGGTACAAGATTATCCTATTTAAATCAATGTGAAAAATGAGGTCAAAAGTAATCTAAAAGTAGTCTGATTATATTGCCTGAAATGTGTAATGTAATGGATTACGTTACTAACTACAATTTTTGTCATATTATTTGGAATCAGTAACGGATTACAATTTGTAAGTAATCTACCCAGCTCTGTATATAAGTATAACAGTGTTAAATTTCTTACAGTTTAGTGTTATTGCTATATTAATGCCAGTTGTTTAAAAAATTGACATTAATATAAATTGTGACATTTTTATTCTATTTGAGCTCTGATGTCTTGAAAATATATTTTAGATTACTTTGAGTTTTTCCCAGTTATGGTAGTTTTTATTTCATTTAACAAAAATGTTTTCTTTTGGTTTCTATTAACCATAATAAGACTGAAGTGAAGCTTGTCGAATTCTCTGTCTCGTTCTCGGTGACCCAACCTGTGTCATATAAACACATATCTCTGTAGTTTGGCCATCCGTATAATCACACCAAGCCTGGTCTGAACTCAGTTTGGCCTGAAGACATCACCGAGCTTCCTCCTTCATTGGATCCAATCCATCATGCCTTCAAGTCCTCTGACCTGCTGCTTGGGTCTGCCATTTCATAAACACAACTGGACTTTGTTAAAAGCTGGCTGCTTCAACCAACTCGCTCTGAAACCTGAAGAAGGGAAATTCACCACGAGTCGAATTCCAGCAGCTGGGGACATTTAATTCCTATTTATGTTTCGCCAATTTTCTAGATTCTTGGGATGCATCCAGTGGGATCACTCATCTACAATTTATCATTACTGAATCTTTTTAACCCCTGACTCAGGTCAGTTTGAAATCTAGGTGTCCGGTTTTGATCCGAGAAGCGGGAGAGTTGGTCTCAGACCCAGCAAAATTTTGGCACGCAGATGTGTTTGCTCCTCTGAAACCTTCCACCAGTCTCAGTCAAAAGTGCCACTGCAGTTATGATTAATGTTATATGCCTGACAAACTGAGCAACTACTGGAAATATGAACATGCCTCTTTGTTTTAAAACAGAGAAGACAGAGTGACAGCGAGAATTAATGACCTACGGTTTTTGTACATTATTTGTTTATGAGAATCGAAATTTTTGACCATGAGCTCCATAGAGCTGAGTGACGGTTTGTTTTGAGAAAGTGAAAAGGAACAGAGAAGATTGGGTCAGGTATCAGATTAATATCACAGGAGCTTGAAACCTATTCAATATCAGGTTCATGTGTCTCACCACGAGAGGATGAAAGTTAATCTCCAATCCCTGCAGTTTTACACAAAGGCTAATCCCCATCCAATATCTCATATATCGTTTCAAACCATATGGCTGAATTATCTCATACATATTTCACAGCTTCAGTTCACCATAATTGGTTGATTACCCTTCAACATTACGTTGTTGGAATGTGTGCTGATGTTTTCACCTTGTTCATAGACGTGTTTAGAGTAAGTACCGCACAAAACATTGTTGCAACACATTTTGTATGGAAAAAAATACTATGGAAGTCAATGGGGACCATTATTTATTTATTTATTTTTAAATATCTTCTTTTGTGTTCAACAGAAGAAAAAAATTATACAGGGTGATTAAACAATGACAGGATTTTCATTTTTGTGTGAACTATCCCTTAAAGTTGTAACAGTAGGTGGGGACGGTTGTGACACATGGACAACATGGACATAAGTTTAAACAGTTTACATGCATCTATTCAAATTTACTTTCAATTCTATACCATCCTCAGTTAATCTATTCCCCTAATTCCTCCCCATTTGGTTTGAGCATTTTAATAAAAAAAGAAAAGAATAGATGCATTTTGTTGTAAAACAAGTTATTTTAGTATTATTTCTATACTAATATTTATACTTATTAATTTAATTCAAAATATTAATAAATAATAAATAATAGTATTATTTTTAAGTTTTAGAAATTTTGTTATGTGAACAAACATTTTTGAAATATTTTTATTAGCTTTTGTAAACACTTCTATATAGCTTTAATTGATTTTATTTTACTTTTAATTTATTACAGTTACTTGCCAAGCAGTATTTCAGATTTTTGTTCATGTATTTAAACTAAATATGCATATTATATTTCAGTTTTATTTTTTATTTATTGAACCCTATTTTGACACTCTCTCATTCTGTTCAATGATCGTGGGTCTAGTAAGCAAATGGCGAAAGACAGTTAACATTATTAAATATGAGTAAAAGTTATTAAATTAAAGAGAAAATACTGCTCATTCAGATGAAACCAGTTTAGTCATTTAACATGTATTAACTTGATCAGTATCAGATTATAAAAAAAAAAATAAAATGTTGATTTTTTTCCCTAAAATTGTACCATAAAAGCTTTATTTTTTGGAATCCTGTACATTATATCTGGAAAGAATATTTATATATCATAGCAACAACTTAAGAATTTATTCCCTCATTTTAGTAAATTGTGGCCATAATTCCTTCATTTTGATTTAAATAAATCAGTTAACAAACTAGTACAATGTGCCCATGATTTACTAAAACAAGGAAATGATGTCCTAAATCATGGCCACAATAAATATGTTTTTGTCTGCATGTCATGTGCGGGGCTCCATATATTTCTGTGCTTAAGTGGTTAAACCGAGGATTAAACCGAGCTCGTGTTACAATGGTCTCCCCTACTAAAATACACTAAATACACACTACTGCTGGCCTGATTAGGTTTGGGACAGAGAGAGAGAGAGAGCATTGTGGGTGTGTCTTGTAGTCAGAGAACAGCTCACTCTCTGATTGCTGGATTGCCCTGGAGCACACCTATCCCTCCTACTCCAATGAGAACCGCTAAGTACTGATCATGAGCAGCTGGTGGAGAGAGAGAGCTTCACAGATAGCCAGTATCAGGCTGCCTGGCATTTTCTTGCTTGCTTATCCATCTGTTTCTTGCAAAACAACCATACAAGTTTGGCATTTCAACACATTTTAAATCCGTTTTGAATCCTCCAGCTCAGCTCCTAGTACACAGTTCTGCTGCCCAGCTCATTTAAAACACATTTTGTAGGTTTCTGAGCTTTGGCATCCTGCCGTAGAGCCCTGGTCCTCTGTGTCACCTGCTGTAGGGCAGCTCTTAACACTGCAGCATCTGTGCACAGTGGCCTCCTGCCTTCCAGCCCCACAGGCTTACGGGCTGACGGATCCTGTGTGTGTTAATGATGAGGCCGGCATCGCAGGGCTACCAAGGGGCACCGCAGCTACAGCTGGAGGACTGTAAGGGGGATATGAGAGGTCTTAGCTGGGGTCAGGCCAGCACAGGTGACCATTGTCACAGCCAGCAGCACACAGGTGGGAATGAGGAGCAGTGGCTTGTCCGTATGCATTTTGATCAGTAAAGCCACTGTCCCTTTAGTAAGGCGGATAATTGTATTGAATTAAATGTATCTGTGTTAAATATAAATAAGTATGAATACAAATTTCTAGATGACGTTTCAGTCACATCGTATAAAATACAACTTCAAGACTTTTTCAATTTCTTTAAACTTTCAGGATTTTTCAACATTTGAATTGACAGAAGCTTACTTTATAGTAAAAAAACTGACATTACTGCAGTTATTTCAATTTCAGTTCATTTAAAGTCTACTTTTTAATTCAAATTTAATTCCAATTCAGAAGCTGAATTTAATACAAATTCTTTAATGCTTTACATTAAGGTCCTGTTAGTTACCAGTAGTTAACACATTAACTAATATTAACTAACAATCAGCAATATATTTGTTACAATAGTTAGTAACTGTTGTTAATGTTAGTTGATAAAAAATATAACTGCCTATTGTTAGTTCATGTTAGCTCAGGTCCATTAAATAATATTAAGATATACAGTTTTTGATTTTAGTGATGTATTAGTAAATGGTGAAATTGACTGATATTAATAAATGCTTTAGAAGTATTTTTCATTGTTAGTTCATGCTAATGTTAACAAATGAAACCTTATTGAAAAGTGTTAAAAATTATTATTAATTCAATTATGAATGGCATACAACTGTAGCATGTGCTAATTTAATATTATATTATTTATTATTTTTAGTAACAATAATATGAATAGAATAATTTATATGTATAAATAATCCTCAATCATTTGTCTATTTATTTTGGCATTAAATCTGTTATTTAATTTTTTGTTCTATTTCATTTTCTAATATAATTTAAATTTACATATAAATTTACATACAATTTTCTTAGAATATGAACGATATCGAATAAAACGATATGAAAATAAACTATTAAGAGACTAGCACAAAAAAAGAGATTAATTGCATTAACTAAAATTGTGTGATTTAATAAAAAAATAATAATAATAATTCTTGCTAATGGAAGTTGTAGTCTATTAAAAAAAGTGTAAATACTGTATGTTCATATATAATGTTCATTTTAATTGTGGAAGACAAGTACAGTAAACAAGATCCAAGCATGTTTCCCGAATTATCTTTTTTTTCTTTTTTTTTAAATGCATGATTTATTGCTTGTCTGTAAATGTGATTGCTGGTTTAACATGTCTGTCAGACTATCATTTGCCCTTCATATCTGAAAAAAACAGTTATTACCCAGATAGTTTCAACAGGCACTAAATGTAATACTGATGAAAAGTTTGATTTATGAGACTAACAGTCTTTGTCTGACAGTATACAAGAATAATTCCCAGTACTGTGAGCGAAATAGCACAGAATTACTGTTATTCTGTACCAGTAAGTACCGGCCCACTTATGACCCAGCATTGCTTATGACCCTCTCGGCGCAGGAAGTTCATGCTGACATCGTTGTGTGAGGTATGTTTTGGGAATCTGATTTGTTGGCTTGAACAGGCTTTCCTTCAAAGGCCCCAACATGACCTCTCTTGACCCAAGCGCGGCCCCCAGGGGTGCTATCACGGCAGCATTTCAATCAACAAAGCATGCAGAAGTCTGAAGGACAGTGGAGTGTGTTTGTGTGTGTAAGTGATACCTACAACCCACACCTTTCAGCACTATCCCACAGACCATTAGTGTTGTTTTGAACCCCATGCCCAAAACATGTAATAATAGACAGGTTAGTGAAGGCTAGCATAGGTACTCTTGTCAGATGAATTAATGAACACTGTTTCTTTGGACACAGGGGATGACATATCTGAACCGCCAGACATATTTGGAGACTGCGACAATGAAGCTGTGCCTTTGCGGCAATGATAACTAGAAGTCATATTATATTGTTACCGTATAAACATTCACTGGCACTGAAAGCAGCAGCCTGTCTAGGAGTGAACATGTCATTTATAACCTTTTGCCTTTAGACAGAACGCAAGCGAGGCTGTCCGTGTCTCACTGTTCTTATCTTTGCCTCTTTTTAATTATTTCAAAGAATTAGGCTGGACAGACTTCATTTAAAACTTTGCAGCAATTTAAGTGGATTTGGGTTTTACTGATGCAGACTTTACAGTCTGGCAAAATGCTTCGAGACAAAGTACTTCTTTCATTTTTTTTTAGTGTTTTTGTTTTGTCTAAAAATACTGGGAATGACTCATGGGCTAAAATTAAAAATTTATTTGCAGATTTTCAAATTTCCAGATGAAAGTTGGTGGAATGAAAACTTGTTGATCCATTTGTAAACCATTAAATATTTATCTGGACTTCATCCTTATGATAATAACTATTATTGGATGCCCTGTCTGCTTTTAATGGAATAGTTCACCCAAAAATGGAAGTTTGCTGAAAATTTAAAATCACATGATTTGCTCACCAATGGGTGCTGTCAGAATGAAAGTCCCAGTCCATCAATTAATGTCTTGTGAAGCGAAAAGCTGCATGTTTGTAATATAGAAATTCATAATTAAGACGTCTTTAACTTCAAACCACTGCTTCAAGCTATATAAGCCCTCTATACAGTGCTTTTTCCAGTAGGTTTCCTGAATCAGGAGAAAAATATGCACAGATCAATCACCATTTACAAGTGAAAACTGGCCTAAACAGCTCTAAACAAATATGTTGGTGGATTTAAATGTGAGAGGATACACTTTTTCAATAGAAGCAGCATTATTATGGATTATGGACTGGTATCTCATCTACATCTTAGATGGCCTGAGGCTGAATACATTTTCAGCTAATTTTATTTTTGGGTGAACTATTGCTTGAACACACTAGTAGTAGATTGGTGCACTGGATGAAGTGTTTTTAATGGATGAGAGTCTTTGATAGAATAGAGACAGAGAGAAGCGTTTAGTGACGGATCTGCCATGCACGGAATACACTCATCGATATGTCATTACACAACGGCGGGGAAGAATGTGGTTTAATGAAGAGTTCTAGCGATCCGATTGGTTGGTAACAGCATAGGCTTTACTGAGCATTGTGCTCTGTATACTGAACAGATATTCTGCCACCAGTTTGCTATGCCAGATTATTAACTGTCAAATGCAGTATCCATTTGTGACCGTGTGTGAATGTGTCAAGGGAGAGATGTCATTTTGCCTTCTAAAGCACTATGTGCCAGAATATGAATAATGTCTTCAAATGTACTGCCACTATGCCTGACCAAAGCATATCTTATTACCCTTAGTGAATTAGGCTTTAAAAAGTGATGTTTATATGATGTTTATTATGTTAAAAATAATTGGTATATTAATAAATTATATTTAAAATTATTTTATTTTATCCAAAAAGGTATAATAGAGAAAACTTGCAACATATTACTCTACATTAATTGTCCCATTAATATATTGAATCATCATAGCAACAACAATAACTGCTAAACCACAACATAATTATATTCAAAAGACTTAATATTAATTAATTACAACAAGGGCACTAATGTAGTCTGTGACCAAGTTTGTAATATACTATACCAAATAACAATTATTATTGTTAATTATTTTCTCAGCAAGTATTTTGGCTCAAATGCAAATTCTCTGTTCTTGCGCTCATTAGGGTAGTCCACTAAGAGCCATTGTGTGTTTCCTTGGCTTGAAGTCAATTTGGATATGTGGTGCTTTCGCCCAGAAACTGTTGAGGTTTAATAAGGAATTAATAGGTGGGATAAGCTACCTCTTTTGTGGAAAAAGCAATTCTGAACACAAAAGGGTGAAAGTAATGTGGCTTTTTGAAGATAAGAAAGCAGGCACAGGTTACAGATTCATGTGCATGTGTAAAATCACAGTTTCTACTAATTTTGACAAGAAGTGGATGTGATTTTGGCTCTGGTTCTCTGTGTTCATTCAAAATCCTCATACAACTATCTCAACAGAGTTTTGTGCTGCTCCAGCACAATGAAAGAAACATTCTTGCACAATTCCTGGTCTTTTTTTTTTTAAAGCTATATGTGGTTTTAAACTAAACTACAGGATTACTGGCAGAGTGCAATTCAATCTTTGCATGCTAACACAAACCAAAATAAAATAAAAAAGTAATGGGACGAATGCAAAAAGTAAATTCCGAGTTTCATAGAAAAAAAATACCAGTGACATAAACAAGGTGGCATCTCCAGCTGTGAGTTTTATTTATGGCCCTCCAAACCCTAGATGCCATGTGAAAGAACTTGACCGGTTCATTAAAACGGAAAGAAAAGGTTTCCCAGTCTCTGTTTTGTAGACTTTCACCAGTTTAGTCAAGTGGGTCGACATATTTTAGCTGTGAGCTTTTGGGACAGTCTTTAGAGATAAGTATTTGGATATAAATTGTGTGTCTGGGTTTTGTGTAAAGCATGTTGAATTTGTCCGTGAAATGACTGTTATGGTTTGTTATTCGTGAATAGATCAGTCTGGCATGTGCTTATCTCAAGCCAACAAATTCCCTCACTTTTCATGAATATACATCAAGCCAGAAATCTGGACACACAAGCACCTCCACCAGTCTGGCCTTCGGTAAACTCACTCTGCAATTTCCATCAGTCACTCCACATTGTGTGAAGGCCATGAAATGAAGCAGTTGGCCTTCCTACTTAAGTAAATAATCTTTTCAAATTAAACAATAGGAAGTTGAGGTCATGTAACATCAGAGAAAGTAAATAAACACATACCTGCTCCCGCTCTGACTGTTTAGGAGCGATTTCCATGAATCGTCCACCCACTCACGTTCAGATGACTGCCTGAGACCCGTATTTGGTGAAATGTAATTATTGGAAACACTATTTAATCTAACGCAGAATTCAGAATAATAGTACAGAAACGGCAAACTCCACAGAAGATGAATGAATGAATGAATGGATATTGCAAAATATTAATGGGAAAAAAACTGCATTTGCAGCATGTGGAAATATAGAGGCAATATTACATCCAGGATAATTATGTTCCCTTACAGCATGAAAAGAACACAGTATCTTTTTTTATCGTGCGAATCCCAGTTCCATTAAATTTCCTCTATATTCTTTGTTCAACTCAGCATGTGCGTTACACTTGCCATAGTCAGGTTAGTCATAGAAAGTTAACAAAAAATAAATAACTAAAAATTATACGTATAATATACAGTGCATATGAAATATTCAGAGCTGAAATCATGCACTTTCTTAAAAAAAATATTATTGTTATGTAGACTATCAGAGACTGAATCAGACAAATTTAAGATGCGATCAGAACATCGAAACATGAGGAGCTGGAATTCCAGAGAAGCCCAAGGAAACAGGACAACGTCATAAATCTGTCCAGATCCTAGCTGCAACTAATCTGAAGCAAGCAAACTAACTAACTAACTCTTTCACAGAACAGCTTGCAACATTGAGACAAAAGAACACTTATTGATAATTCCAATGAAGGAGACTGTCAAATTTGGGGCAAGTAATCAAGACTGATGGTCAAAGAGATGGCCATCACATGGGTTCCACGCTGGAAACCACGAGCTACAGACTTTCTTGGGCGGGTCTCCCCTCACACAAGACAAAGACTTAGACTGGAATTCCTTAGGAGACCTTTTAACCTCTCTCTGGTCGTCACAGAACATGCCTGTTATTCTCCATAGAACATCATCTTAAAAATCATCTTAAAAGGACTTATGAATTATTTCTCTGCATAGAAATGACCTATATCATGTATGTAACCCACACAATTAACTATCATGTTTTAATCACATATTGTGTATGTCTTTTTAATAACTATGGAACGACTTTAAAGGGTCATATTCATGTTTGGTATGTATGAGTTTGAAAAATCATGCTTTAAATGTTTCTTCCAATCAATTCTTTGTCAAATGTATCATAGTCTTGTTATAGAAGTCATGTCCAAAATTATACTTTGCAAGAGCGGGAAAATTCGGACCATGTGACTGATACAGGATTTATGA
>JAFVLL020028851.1:0-16490 GCA_021397915.2 Tor tambroides | reverse complement strand
AGAGAGAGAGAGAGAGAGAGAGTGTCACTCGCTCGCTCAACACACCTGACACAGAGAGAGAGAGAGAGAGAGAGAGAGAGAGTCACTCGCTCGCTCAACACACCTGAGAGAGAGAGAGTCACTCGCTCGCTCACCACACCTGACACAGAGAGAGAGAGAGAGTCACTCGCTCGCTCGCTCACCACACCTGACAGAGAGAGAGAGAGAGAGAGAGAGTCACTCGCTCGCTCGCCCACCACACCCGACACAGAGAGAGAGAGAGACAGCTGTGAGAATCAGTGAATCGTGTGGAGAATCACAGCTGCTCGACACGTTTAGGCAGAAATAATCACATTAAGAGCGAAAGATTCCAGTCACTTTATGACAATCTCACACAGAACCATCAGAGAAATCACAGACTTTACACTGTCTGTTCAGCATTCTCTTTTGAAATAATTATAAAAATATATATATATTTTTTTTTATTTGTAATGGATATATATATATATATATATATACTTAAAAAAGTCCCTAATGAATGAAGTGTCAATATAGACTTAATCTGCCACCCACAATTCTGTCATATCTTATTATTTTAATATTTTTATGTATTATTTATTACAAAATAAAGCTCAATATGATTAACATGTATTTAGACACGTTCCAAATATTGGTAACTGCAATAAATCTAAATGAAATGTAATATTAAACAGCTCATATAATATTTAATTTGACTCCTGCTGTGGGCGATCAGCATTTTCTGAAGGTGAAGCACCTCACTGATCCTGATTTTTCAGAGTTTGTGTTCTAGCGTACTGATGGAAGGTGCTGAGGAGTGTGTGTGAAGGAGCTCGTTTGTCTTGTTTAATGAGTGTCGCAGTTAACGCGCTTCTCCTGATGAGTTCTGGTGGGTCTGATGAGGGATCGTCAGCCGTTAAATCAGAGCATGAGGGTTTCTGTTCGTCACATCCTTCATCACGACGGACCTGCTGCTTCTGAACGCTTGATGAACAGCAGACCGCTGGACAGTCAGTCAGTACTGTATGCCATTATATTCCTGTAAACCTCTGACAATCATCGCTGCAAGTTTGACACCAGTAAACCAGACGTTAACGAAACAAACAGTTTTGCAAGAGCCATTTGATCAGACTGATAGAAATCCAACAGTTTTACACAAAATCTGTATCATAATGGTACAAGATTATCCTATTTAAATCAATGTGATAAACGAGTTGGGTCAAAACTAATCTAAAAGTAGTCTGATTATATTACCTAAAATATGTATGTATGTATGTGTACGTATATTAGGGGTGTAACGGTACGCGTATTCGTACTGAAAATCTTCGGTACTCATGTGTACCAAACAAATCGTTCAATTTTTTTTAGTAAATTCAGACAATAAATGCCATTTAGGCACTCTTTGATGTGGCGAGACAGATCGTGTCAGATCTGCGTCACGGTTAGCAGCGGCAGCTCTTATAGTGATAGCAGCCAAATAACCTAATAGCCCAGCTGCTGTGATGTCGGTTAATCAAAGAACAAAAGAAAAAAGAGGAAATCAATAACTTTTGGAGCTTTAAAGGGGTCATCGGATGCCCATTTAACACAAGTTGATATGATTCTTTAGGGTCTTAATGAAAAGCCTATATCATACTTTGGTTAAAATTTCTCAATGGTAGTGTAAAAAACACCTTCTTTACCCTGTCAAAATCAGCTCTGTTTTCATCACGCTGTTCTAGTCCATGTTGCTTTAAATGCTAATGAGCTCTGCTGACTCCGCCCCTCCCTTCCGTGGCGTGACGAGCAGACCATAGATATGTGTAGATCCCTATTTGACCGCTTCAGATACATTGACACATTCACCGTAATAATCAATGAATATTCAAAGATATACAAGCGTATAACTTGCTGTTGTAGACGCACACAGTCAGTGCACTCAAAGATTCGCAGGCCGTTCCAAAAATGGCGGATGGCTTATGTATTACGGCCCATAGAAACAGTCGATAATGAGGCATCTAGGCGTATATATCTTTGGAGCATACTAAACTTCAGCCGCGAAACTGGCTAACGCTAGCACGTTATTAGGAAAGGCGATTTGCAGAGATTCATAAAAACCCTTATACTCACTTCTTCTGTAGATAAAGCTGGATCACGAATGATTCGCGCGAACGTAGATGCATTTATGTAGATCGGGATCTGTGCATTCAATTCAAAGCAAAAGTAACGTTAATCCTCTGTGTCTTCAGCGGCTCAGATGTCAGGAGTAAATGAAGACTGCTATATTCATAATTACATCCAACAACAAAACACCTCAATCGCTTAATCGGAGACATCTTGTCTTCCCCTGCACCGGATGCGGACAGCTCTCAGCTCACTCAGGGCGGGTCTAATGTAAGAAGGTCTTGTCAATCAACTCTCGTGGGAGGGGCCTGTACAGAACTACGTTATTCTGACAGGACTCTCAGAACAGCCTGATTTGAGAAAGGGGATTTTAAAATAGGGATTTAAAAAAAAAAACACTGGGTGGATTTTTATCATTATAGGATGGATGTTTACACACACTTCCAACACACATTTATATTCAAACAACTTGTAAAGTGAATTTTAAGGATTCATGTATACAAAGTTCTGGCATGAAACTCTAGATGGCGCAGTAGTCCGATAGATCTAACTCAATATGACATAATGACATCATTATCACATGTCACAGCTGATTGGTTCTCTCCTGTATTGGTAACCAATAAGGTCGCTGCTCAACATTCAAATATATGACTAGTGCTTGCTGTGGCAATAGCAGTGCACTTCAGAAACGTCTGAAAGCAACATCTAAGATAAGTGAATGCTAGTGATACCGAAGTGAACCAGCGAAGAACACAATTGTTTCATTACTCGAAGCTTCTCAAAACGGTTTATGCTGTGGCCATCTAGTGGTCATAAAAATAACTAACAACTTTCAAAGTGTTATGTTCCATTTAGTGCTGTCAAAGTTAACGCATTAATAACGCGTTAACGCAAATTTATTTTAATGGCGCTAATTTTATTAACGCACGATTAACGCAGCGCGCATTTTCTGTTTGAGCCGTGGCCTAACCCGTGGTTGGAGAAATGGATGGAGATGCTGTCAGTTTTGCCAACTTAGCGACTTTTCAAACCTTTTATGCAATCTTTAGTTTTTGCCCAAACCTCATTTAGTTTCTGAGACTAGCCGGTACTGTACATCGCACAAGCGTGAGGTCTCTCTTTCCCGCTACGCACACACCTTAGGACAATATTTGGCTGAGATGCAACTATTTGAAAATCTGGAATCTGAGGGTGCAAAAAAATCAAAATATTGAGAAAATCACCTTTAAATTTGTTCAAATGAAGTTCTTAGCAATGCATATTACTAATCAAATATTAAGTTTTGATATATTTACGGTAGGAAATTTACGAAATATCTTCATGGAACATGATCTTTACTTAATGTCCTAATGATTTTTGGCATAAAAGAAAAATCAATAATTTTGACGCATACAATGTATTTTTGGCTATTTCTACAAATATACCCCAGCGACTTAAGACTGCTTTTGTGCTCCAGGGACACAAATGAGCAACCATAAACAAGGTTAAAATAAGTGTCATGTTAGCAGTTAGCATCGTATGCAGGAGCTAAATATTAAGCATATTAGCAGTAGCATTTAGCATCTGTTTATACAGCTGGAGCAAAACGCAGTCCTTCTGAGGACACGTCGATAGTAATAGACTTGAGAACAGGGTTAAATGAAATAAGCATTCTTGTGTGTGCATTTCAACCGGGGTTCACCATATCCAGTGGCGTAATCTCAACTTGAAAAAATGGTGTGTTCATCCATCAGGATTATCAGTCGGATCAAAATAATTAAAATATTATTGTTTAATGTTATTATTAATGTGTTTCTGTTTACCCACATAGTGTTATAGTATTATTTTTATACCAATATATTACAGTATATATTAATATTTTAAATGAGCTTTCATTTGAATGTTCATATATTAATATTAATATAAATATAATTTAATAATTCAGTTTTTATTTCAATTGCAGATTAAGTTTTAGTGATTTAGTTATTTTTTATCAGTTTCCTTTAATATATATATATATTTCTATTTATCTCTAGATTATTTTTTAGTTTTATTTTATTTATTTTATTAATTTATTTATACATTTTTAGTTTATTTTATTCATTACAGTTAGCTGCCAATGCAACATTTTTCATTTTTGTTTCATATTATTAGATTTAAGATTTTAACCTAATGTTTATATATTTTTTTCACCTTTATTTCAATAAATGAATATTATTTTTTAATAGTTTTAGTTCTGGTTCACAATCAGAATGCTGCACCCACAGCATGAAGATGATGTTTGCTAAAAAAAAAAAAGAAGAAGAATTTTTGCAGAGGCAGAGCAAATTATTTCTTATATCAGAATTATTCAATCAAAGTTCATGAAATCATCTGTCGGACAGCACGGCCTGATGATTCATCTGCAGTAAGAGCAGAGTCATGAATTAAACTCTAATGAAATAACGGGACGAGCTGCTGATGGGTGTTTGATATGCAGAAAGCAAACGAGATGCTTTACAATCAACCATCACCACAGCAACCTCGCGCTGGGATGGCGGTCATTGTCCTTCAGTGCCAATATTCACACATCCCAGAATCCTCTGGGGCCACAGCTGTTCACAGGTATCCCAGCATCCTCTGCTCTCATCCTCCTCACAAGGTGCGTCCCAAATCACCGTCTCATGCACTATTCTATGATGTTTTGTAGTATAAATAGAGCGAGGAGTGCATTCACACTGAAAATTCCAGAAAGAAAAAGTGCACTTTAAATACTCGGATGATGCACTTCAAAAACGGGGAAAAAAAAGAGTGTTAATTATGTCCTGAAGGGGGAGGGGCTATCAGACTCCGATTATTAATGACAAAATAACCTCATAAAATTCATACACTACATGGCTGAGTACATAGTGCATAAGTGCATCATTTTGTCATTATAGTGCATCATTATAGTGCAGCATATATATATATAATATTGATTTTGTCTGTGATTTAAAATGTGGTTTATTTATTAACACTTTGTATGTGAGTGTTAATTTCTAATTTCACATTTTTAATAATATCTCGTCAAATTTAACATTTTAAAATGTTTTTTGAAAAAACTATTTAAAAAAAAAAAAACATACACAAATGTTCAAAAGTTTGGGGTCAGTGAGATTTTTTAATTTTTAGTTAAAAGTCTCTTCTGCTCACCAGGTCTGCATTTATTTGATCAAAAATACAGTAAAAAATTTGAAATATTATTACAGTTTAATAGAAGTGTTTTCTATGTGAATATCTGTTAAATTGTAATTTATTTCTGTGATTAAATCTGTATTTTCAGCATCATTACTCCAGTCTTCAGTGTCACATGATCTTCAGAAATCATTCTAATATGCTGATTTGCTGCTCGAGAAACATTTCTGATTATTATCGATGTTGAAAACAGTTGTGCTGCACAATATTTTTGTGGAAACTGTGATGCATTTTATTTTTCAGGATTCACAGATGAATAGAAAGTTCAAAAGAACAGCATTTATTTGAAATAGAAACCTTTTGAAACATTACAAATGTCTAAAGTCACTTTTGATCAATTTAATGACTAAAAGTATTAGTTTCTTAAAAAAATAAATAAATATGACTGACCCAAAGTTTAAAAATATTGCCGTTTATTGCTATAAATATGAAAATATCAATCGTTAGCAGTCTGATAAAGTCAAGTAAGAAGCAAAATTTGATGGTTTTTTCAGAACAGGTTGGTTTTTATCTGTTTTTTCCCTTTAACTTTCATCTGTCTAATCTTTTGAAGACACTACAGAAAGCTGTGAACTTTATATATTCTGTATGACTGATTTAATTTGCAGTGTCCTGCACTAAAACTGACCCTGAGCAAACACTCCACTGCATTAATAAGACCGAGACCAATCACAGAGAGCGGAACACTCCCGCAGCAGCCAATCAGAGCGCAGCCAGCTCAGCCTCAGCCAATCAGAGCGCAGGACAGCTGTGGATGCGTTCAGCCCAACAGCTGGTTTCCATTAGAGTCTCCTGAGGTTCTCACATGGGAAACAAAAGAGCCGGAGAGAGCAAGACTCTTACGTAACACACACACATAATCGCTCATGGATCCGTGGCTCAGTCTCGTTATGTCTGGATAACAAGCAGCTTCATCTCAAATAGTGAACTCTTATTTGTTATGGTGTCATCCAGGCCAGCAGGCGTGTGCCGTTGTGTTTGCATTATAGCACACTTCCATTTCAGCAGCGTACAGTGTTTCCTTTGACCTGCTGCATTGTATGTGCAAATTCCCAAGGAATGCATGAACTGATCAAATATATACACTGAATGCAATGCAGTTCACTTTGGATAAAAGCGCCTGCCAAATGCATGAGTGTCAATGCAGAGCGAACTATCCCACAATGCAATGCACTCAACTACATCTTCACTTTCAAGTGTGGTGGATGAAGCTGGCACAAAACCACACATTTTAATATCCCTTTTTTGAGTACTGACTGCCAATGCCATTTTATGCCAAATTTATTTTGGAGATAACTAAAGTAAATATAAATGCAAAGTGGAAGAAGAAATGTATGAAAATATAAAAAATACATTTAAAAATTGCAAAAAATAATATATTTTTTACATTGTAATTTTAATACAAATACTGCAAGTAATTTTAATGTTTATATTATGAGAATAATATAATATATATGTATCAAAAAGTATAAAAACATTAAAAAATAACACATTTTGTGTGTGTGCATGTGTATTATGTTTTATATATCACTTTATCATGTTAAACACGCACAAATATATAATTCTTAAATTATCATTTTAATGCAAAAATGCTAATATTATGAATATGAACATGTATATACTTCTTAAACATAAGTCTTTTACACTTAAATCTTAAAATGCAATGTAAACGTTAAATCTAAAATTTTAAATATTTGTAAATATTTTAGTTACATGCCATGTGTAGCAACATAATCTGTGCATTTATTTTATAAATTTATATTCGAGATAAATAAATATACATATAATGTGACCAAAAAAGTACAGCATATTAATAATATATTAATGTATATTGCGTATTTAATACTATTAATATTTTATAATGTGTATAATGTATTTAATATTAATATTTTAAAAGCATGCAGGACAGACAAATGAAGGAAAATATTAATATTTATTTAATAAAACATTTTTTAATATATATAAAAATATTTTGTATTATATATTATGCTATGAATTCACTTGGGACTGTTTCTCACACATTTATTTGTTTATTTTTTGGGTGAATTGTTTCTTTTAAACGAAGGACTTTAGTTGTAGTTTGGATGTGATGTCTCTGAGGGTTAAGAACAAGCGACTGCAAACAGTCATGTTGAAGTTAAAGCAGTAGAATGTGTCTGAATGAAGCGAGTGTGTTATAGCTTTGATCATGAGATGTTTTCGAGAGCGTCTCTAATGCCGCAGATGGAGTCTGACGCTGCATCAGATGAATAAAGCTCCTCGAGCGCCGGAGCAGATCCGGGATCGGCGTGCTCTGTGTAATTGAATGTGAGTAAACGGCCGTGCTGGTGTCCGCTGTGACCTTCACCACTGATGCGTCAACCTGCATGAATAAATAAGACGCCCCAGCTGAGGCTGATATCCCAGAGTGCTTTGCTCTTATCTGCGTCTATACGACCGACTCTGGACATGCACACACACACAATGCATCACTGACAGCTCAAACGCAGTCCATACGCAGCAGAAATACAGCACCAGTCACAATGTGAGCCGGTGTCTCTCATTGATCCAGCTGTCATGATTAGAATTAGCTCTGACATCCACAGGAACATCCACTGATCATTCGGAGAGACTGATTAGCATCGCTCTAGTCAGCAGTGATGTTAAATACGACAACACTGATGAATCCTCCAGAGAAATCATAGCCATTCAGCTCCAAACCTGCTGCTTCTGGAATGAAACGCACTGGACTCTGAGTCTTAACGAGAAGAGACTATTGACAAATCATTTAATCAATGACCTCAGTATCTCCTGCTCTCAAACACATGATGACACCTCCAAACACCGTACACTGCATGGGAGGAAAAAAAAATATATATATATATAATTAGTGCTGTCAAACAATTCATCACAATTAATTGCATACAAAATTAAAGTTTTTGTTTGCATAATATACATGTGTGTTCTGTGTATATTTATGTATATATAAATACACACACATACAGTATATATTTTGAAAATATTTACATGTCTATATATTTATATTGACATAATTTATATTATAAATAAATATATTTAATATACAAACATAACATATTTTTCTGAAATATATGCATGTATTATATACATGTTATATATACATAATAAATATACACAATCACAATTAATTGTTTGACAGCACTAATATATATATAGTTTAATATCAAGTATGATGTAAAATATAAAGTGTAATATACAATAAATAATTATAAGAATATAAATTATAATACACACACACACACACACATATATATATATATATATATATATATAATTCTAAAATATATAATATAAAAGTACACAATATATATATATATATATATATATATAAAAATCATACACTGTCAGAATAAAAAGGTTGCATTTTATGCATGCAACAGCTTATGGAACAGTCCCTTATGAAAATGAACCATGATTTTACTAAAGTGGCCGAAGTTCAACATAGCATTTTTTAAATTAGTTTTAGTATTAGTATTTGTAAACATATTTTAACCATGTGTAAACAAAAATACAACCTAATAAGCTGCAATTAAGGCGTAGTGAATTTTAGTATTGAATTAAAGTTAAGTGGGTATCATTACCCACATTTTACTCTTAGTAATTTAATAATTTAATAAATTTCATAATTTAAAAGTTCAGTTTAGAAGTATCGGTATCGGTATCGGCGATACTGGCCTTTAAAAGTATCGGTATGGTATCTGTCTGCTTTGCTGTCTGACACTGAAACTGCGTCTCGGATCCATCTGGTTAACTTTCATCACATGATTCTGTGGTTCTCGTCTCATATCCTGCTGTTTTCTCTCTTCACAGTCTGTTCCGGAAGCGCTCATGCATGAACACGGACTCAGATGATGGACAGACGCCAAACGCTCATCACGACACGGACGAGCTGCAGGTACATGTGCTTCTAACGACTCTTATGTGGAATACTTCTCATATTAAACATCATTTCAAACCCTAAATGACACAGAGGAACTAAATGATGCTGTGAGCAAAACACTGACCTGTGCTGATAGTCACCGATACATAAAACAGCAAAATATGTACTTCAAAAATTGCAAAATACAGTTTTATGTCTGGTAAGAAACATTTATCATTTGTAAATATTTATGCTACATTGCAAACTATACATAAATGGCCAGTTTTAATGCTTTTATTCATAATTACTGCTGCCATGGTCAGTGGAATTAAATTTACCTCGTGCACTCTATAATACATCTGGAAAACTTGCATGTGTGCAAAAGTGATGTTTGCTCTGAAAACATACACCTAAACCAGCACAACTAGTCAAGTTGGACTGTAAGTGGTTAGTAAATAAGATGCATATGCAATATACTGCATGCAGAAGTTTCCAAATTGTTTAGTAAATTCAACAATCCTTGACTTTAAAATTGGCATAAAATTTGAATATTTTAATGTTTTTAATGCATATTATTGACCTTATTGAATGATTCATCCATGCATATTACATTTAAAAAAAAAAATCATATAATTATATATTATAATTTTCATAAATTTATTTCATTTATTTTATTTTTCTTAGAATTATATATAAGTAAACATTGTGTGAAATAAGTTGTTAAATTAAGTAATTCATCTCATTTAGCAATTAGCATTATATATTTTATGCATTTATCAATTTTTTATTTTGTAATAAAAATATAGTGACAAATCATAATATTTGTCATTTATCAGTATTAAACAACTCATAGACAAAAAAAAATATTTTCAATAATTTTAGTGAATTTTAAGAAAATATTATGTGAATTAAGTCTAATTTAGTGTTAATAAACATACATTTATATATATATATCAATTACTTCTCAATCTATCTAAATAATAATAATAATAATAATAATAATTTGTATATTTTTAAACAATCATAGCCTTTTTTAATTTGGAATGAAATTTGAACATATATATATAGAGAGAGAGAGAAATATGACAATATTTTTCAATTATCAGTGTTTAACAAATGATTATCATTTTTTTTAATTTTCAGAATTTTTTGAAATAAGTAATTAAATGAAGTAATGTATGTATGTCTCGTTTCGCATTTTGAAATGAATTCCAATTAAACAGATATATAATTGTTTTAGAATTTATTAAAAATGCATACTTTTACATTTGCATAAAATTGAATATTTCACGTATTATTGATATTATTGTGTATGATTTATCCATGCACATTTCATTTTTTAAACTGAAATATCAATTTTTAATTTTTTTTCTTTCTTTTCAAGAATCCTTTACACACTTGTGTATCACAAACACAAAAGAGAGGATCTGTCATTTCCTCCGTTTCATCATTTTTTTAATTGTAGTTTGCTCTCGGCCTAATAAGTCCAGATCTGAAGTAGATTTGAAGGACAAAGTGCAGATGAAGAAGCCGGATGGCAGAAACCAAAGCCATCAATAATAGATGTGAGTTGTAGAGCTGAACAATGGCACTCGGAGGAAACGCTCGCGGCTGTTTAGCTGAGAAGAAACTTCATTACGCTGAATCTGCTGACGCTGCGCTTCGGAGAGTTTGAGCAAAGAATGAAAAATGAATGAGAGAAAGGCAGGTTCAGTTCGCTCTGCTTTAAATGTTTGCGTTTCGCCCTCAGTCACACACATCTAACACCCGGCAGGCTCAAAGGATTCTGGGAAATCTGTGTCGTTTTATAGATTTAGGGCATAAAAACATGTTTATAGAAGTGCATTGACAAATATTAGAAACTGTCTGTTTTAATGTTATATTGGTGCGTATAATAATTTGTGTTCCTTTAGAGAAAAATAGTGTGGCCTTGATTAGTTTAGCTAGAGTTTGATGTATTTTACTTGCAGATGTTAATTAATTTAATCAGTCTAATAATGTATTGTGTAGATATTAATAGATCTGACTCTTTTGTTATTCATTTAACTATATTTGGTTATGGGTGTTTTATGCTAATTGATGTGCTGGTTTGATCATTTGAAGTACCTTACAACATTATTTAAATACTGTATGAATAACATGGTATTAGCATATGATAAAAGATAAATGATAAGTGATAAACTATATATATAGTGATAAATCAGACAATATTTTTCGATTATCATCATAGGACATATAGTAGGGAAAAAATGGTTTTAAAATATTTTTAGTGAATGTTAAGACATAAGTTTTCTGCAATTTACATTAGGCCTCATTTAGCATTATTAAATATATATGTGTATTATATACCAATTATTTAATTATCTATCAAAAAATAATTTGTAAAATTGTTAACTGTCCTATTAAATTTGTGTTTATTAGTATTAGATGAATGACACCCTGGACTTTTTTTCCCCGTCTTCAAATAATTTCTAATAAATTGAGTAAATATTCTATTAAATATTTATTGTTCTATATATAATGTGTAATGTGCATATATATATATATATATATATACATTATTTGGGAAAAAAAAAAAAAAAAAAAAAATATATATATATATATATATATATTAAATCAGAAAATATTTTTTGATTATAAGCATTAGACAAATCATTTACAAAAACTTTGTTTTTAAATTTTTTTAGTGAATTTAAAAAAAAATTATTGTGTGAAATAAGTTTTATGTACATCTCATTAAGCGTGATTAGATATAATGCTTCATTATATACCAATTATATTGCTATAATCCGTCTAAAAAAATAATTGTATAATAATATATATAATAACATGATCAATCTAAAAAAATAATTTGTATAATTGTAAAAAATTAGCGATAATTAGTATTAGATGAATGGCATGGGCAAACTGAAATAAAAAATGTTTTTGAATATTTTTAGTAAATTTTGAGTAAATATTACATGAAATATTTATTATTTTTTATATAAATATAAATTGTGTGTGTATGTATTCATATATTATTATTATTTTTTTTTTTTTTAAATAATTTGTAGATTTTTAAACTGTATTATTAAGATTTTCTCCCTAGTAAAAACTATTGAGTTTCACATTTTAAATTATGAATGGTATTTCTGGCACTTCTTTTGGTTGAAGTAAATTTTCACCCAATAATTTTTTTCCCAAATCGTCCAGAAATGGCCGGACCGGTAGATAATGAGAGCCGCGGCGTGTGAAGCGGTCGCACTGAACGGCGCGTCACCATGCTGATGTGAATCATTCATCAATCAAGCATGGACAGATCCGCTGTGAGTCGAGCAGTCGCATGACTGGCCCATTAACTCCAACTGCGCTCGCTGTAAAGAGCCGCCATGTTGGATCTGCCATGAATGGAGGCGTTTCTGGGTAAACGAGGCTAGCGGACGCTGCCAATGGGCACAGTATGCCAATCCGGCCCCCGGCACAACAGAGCTGCTTCTCGGTGTTACTACTGAAGTAAGAGTCTGTCAAGCGCACAAACGCACACAAAGAAGGGTCTTAAGAAAGCTCAGCAAAGGCCACCGGGGTCGTACCACTCTGAAATAACGGGGGAAGTGGGAGTTCATTCTGTGCACAAACAAGGCTTTTATTTTACAAAAACAACACTGTCTGTTTGAACAAACGTCAATGGGTGCATTGTGGGTATCATGTGACCCGTGTCTATAGATGTCTGTCTTCAAGACACATTAACATCCACATCAAAATACACTTGATTACAGACAACAAACAGTTCCACACGAGCTTTAGTGCACAGCATCGTAGATGTGCATTAAAACCGTGGATGTCCAAGCCATGCATGTATGCCACTGTAACCAACATCTGAGGCTGCATCATATGTATTTTTAGCAGAGAATGCATCCTAGATAGTGGACGAAGAAAGAAGTGTTGACCTTACACTCCTCAAAGGCGTAAAGGTTCTTTGTTGGCACTGAAGGTTCCGTAAAGAACCTTTAACATCCATGGAATCTTACCATTGGACAGAAAGTTCTATAAAATGGAAAAAGGTTCTTTAGATTATTCAAATAAAAAAAATAAAAATAAAACATGGTTCTTTTAAGATCTGATCAAATGTTCTTTGGGGAAACAAAAAAGGGTTCTTTAATTGCATTGTATATTTAAAGTATCCTATTAATACTTTAGCTCTAATAAAAATAATGTGTGAATGGTAATTCTGTTACATTGTAAAAACTCCAAATGTAACGAGTCTTTGGTCGACGTAATATTACTGGTAACACTTTAGAATACGGAATACTTATTCACTATTAACTACGACTTTTCCCTCAATAAATTCCTAATTTGCTGCTTATTAATAGTTAGTAAGGTATTTGTTAAGTTGTTATTGGGTAGGATTAGGGATGTAGAATGAGGCATTAATATGTCCTTAATTAGTACTAATAAATGGCTAATATGCAAGCTAATAAGCAACTAGTTAAGAGACCATAAAATAAAGTGTTACCATATTACTTTGGTTTAAAAAATTGTGGATACCAAATGCGCAACACAGCAAAAATCTTGCCAAATTTCTCAAATATAACAGCACTGTTAGAAGGCAGCTATGCCGTGCATATGGAAGGCAGACAGGGCCAAAAGTATTTAAGTGGAACATGTGAAATTCACCCGTGTCAACATGTACTGTTTGTCCACAGTAACGTGCCAGTTTTAAATGTGATTCTTTTGTATGTGTAAACATTCAGATTCTGGCTGTGCTAAAATATCACCCAGGTGAAAAAAAAAGTATACTTCCTTAATGTACATAAAGTGCACTATTTTCGCGCACTAATTTTGTACTTAATATACTAAAAATGATTCTAACTTAAGATCAACTAAGTGTACTCAACTGTGCTATTTTGATACATCATGAATATGAACTAAAATGTGCTCAGTATTTAAAAAAATGTATTTAGTTACCACTTGTAATACAGTTGGACCCATCTTTCATACACTAGTACACTCAAGTGTACTACAAGTGATGACAAAATACATTTTTTTAATACAGAGATAGTATGTTAAAAGTACACTTTAGTTCATATTCATGGTGTATCAAAATAGCACAGTTGAGTACACTTAGTTGATCTTAAGTTTATCTTAAGAAGTACTAAAGACTGATTTTTAGTATACTAAGTACAAAATTAGTGCGCGAAAATAGAGCACCTTAAGTATATTATGGATGTGTACTTTTTTTCACCTGGGCAGTTTCTGCCGTTCTGGCCAAGCAGATTTACCTCTACATTTACCCACATATTTATTTTTGGTCACACTTTAGAATAGGTAACACTTGTTAACTATTAACTACGACTTTTCCCTCAATAAATTCTTAATTTGCTGCTTATTAATAGTTAGTAAGGTAGTTGTTAAGTTTAGGTATTGGGTAGGATTAGGGATGTAGAATTAATGTTACAATGTAAATTAAGATTTTTCTACCTGAGAAAGAACATTGAACTAAATAACAAGACATCACACACAACTGAATACCGATGCATTATCCCTCATGAGGAAATATAACATCTGGTGTTTGCATACGTGCATATACCATTGCATCTGATTGTATATGTATATACCAACATACCATCACATATGCAAACATAGTCAATTTTCATCATTTTTTTTTTTTTTATCAAATGCAGTAATTTTATTGGTTGCTATGTGTGTTAACATGGGCATGTTGACATGGAGTTCCATTTAAAGACTTTTGGCCCTGTCTGCCTTCCATACACGCATTAGGTTTTGAACAGAGCCGTTGTCTCCTGCTGTAGTGAATGGTAATACGGACACTGATTTGCAGCTGTGCACATAATGAGATCTGGAGGAGCGAAGACACACTGCAGGGCTGATTTAAAGCGTCCTGCAGAAGGTTGTATCATGCCATCGGCGTGTGTTCAGGATAAAATATCACGGGACTCTCTTCCGTGTGTGCTAGAAATCACTTCTGAAGCCCGCGGGTTTCCACTCAGTTTCCAAACACTGATGATTAAACAATCAGTGACAGATGAACTCAGTTCTAATGTCACATATATGCTACTGTACAAAAGTTTAGGGTCAGTAATTTTTGTTGTTGTTGAAAGAAATCAATACATTTATACATCAAGGATGCATTAAATTGATCAGTGAAGACATTTATAATGTTACAATAGATTCCTATTTCAAATAAATTCTGTTCTTTTGAACTTTCCATTAATCTGTGAATCCTGAAAAGGACAAGCACATGTCAAGGCTTAATGTTGAGCCCTGATATATAATCAGTGGCGTAGCGTCTGGGCATGCAGGGTATGCACATGCAAATGGGCCCGGGCTGATTGGGGGCCCGCCCACGGGAACGAGAGAATGAATTTTTAATTCATGGCCACAATAATATAGATTTTTTGCATGCATGACATGAGTAGTAATTTGTTGTTTCTCCATAATTTCTAATTTCTCCGTCATTTCTTTGTTATTTTTTGCACCCTGCGGCTGGCGTAGAACTATGCGCCGTCAGTTTTAAATGACGCTGCTTTACGTGAAAACGCTGCATCGCTGCGCCAAATTAAAAGAAAAAGAGAGAGAAAACACTGCATGTGATGAGAGATTGGTGAGATTAGCTAAGAACATTAAAGGATGGACAAATACAAACATAAAAGTGGGGCCTTAAAGAGGAAAGAGAAGGTGGAAAAGTTAGTCACGACACAAAAACTACCTAAAATAGACAGTTTTTTGTGCCAACCTACTGTGAATGATACTGATGTCGAAGGTGAGAGGGACGTTTGTCAGCTAAAATTAGCAGTTGCACGTTTTTGGATGAGAACAACAATGCAGCTGACAGCTTGACGAGGTTCCAAGAGTCGGAAAGTGAAGAAGCCAAAAGCTGGATATTCAGCGGGAAATACACTACTGTGCAAAAGTCTTAGGCCACAAGTATTTTCACCAGCAAAAAATGGTTTTAAGTCAGTTATTTCTATCTTTTGCTGTAGTGTGTCAGTAGGAAATAACAGTTTACATTTACAAACATTATTTTTGCCATTAATTGTAATAATCCAGTGAGATTTTTGTTTGCACAAGGAGTCTGAAACAGCCAGTGCTCCACACAGAGATCTGGTCTGATCATCATCCAGTCTGTCTGGAATGACATGAAGAAACAGAACAAACTGAGACAGACTAAATCAAGAAGAACTGATGCTTCAAGAAACCTACCTGCAAAGCTCCTGAAAAACTATGAGCAAGTGCACATGGAGCAAAAGCTGTTTTAAATGCATAGTGTGCTCACACCAAATGTTGATTTAATTTAGTTAATAGAAGTTAATTGATAAATAAA
>JAFVLL020028848.1:0-11618 GCA_021397915.2 Tor tambroides | reverse complement strand
AGTTTACGATCACAGATTAAACAAAGACATTCCTTTTGTTCCCGCTCAGAGATATCCTGTGCTTGGAGTTCTTCCTGTTCACTCACTTTACAGCCACTGAGAATCATTCTGAAGTGTCAGATAATGTAGAAACGCACTGTAAGCTATTTACAGTGTATACTATATGACTAAACCACAGCTCAGGGAAATGGTGGTATTTATGGAGCTGTGCATTTTAGAGCAGCTTATATGATATTTGACTTTGAAAGATGTGCATGTGTTGAGCTGAAGCCTGCTGTGAGGAGAAAGAGCCTCGACTCTATGAAGTCAACTCCTGATACATGACAAAAGCTGAGACAAGACATTCAGGAAGATACTCTGTAATTTGGGACAGATGGCGCCTCGGCAGCACCAGCTGCGTGCTGAGAGAAATATGCCGCATTTTGAATAGTGCGAATACGGCAAGCCTATAAGACAAACATGTTTATTTACAGCAAACTCTTGTCAGCGTAGAATCATCTGACAACTCGTGACAAGATCCAGAGCCTGAAAGCCTGAGATCTTTCATCACTCATTTCTCATCTACTTGGATTTGAAGCTTGAGACAAATGAAATTACGTAGTGGGAGATGGGGTCAACTCTTGATGTAAAACATTTATGACACCACATTCAAATATTCTCTGTACTCTCAGAACATAAATGAGCAAAATAAACAAACAACAAAGAAAACAGAAGCAGCAAAAATAGTCTGTAGAAATTATAGGTTATTATTTGAGTGAAAAGTCACTGTTGAGCTTGCGGTTCCTGAACTCTGGCATTTGAAAAATAGCACACAGTACTTGGACAGATGCGAAGACATCAAAATGTGAATGTTTTCCGTGGCTACTGAAATGGCTGGTAGGTGATGCCTTTAAAATGGATAACATGATCTTTAACAATGAGAAGACTGACAGTGTAATTTACACTTGTCACTAGTAATGGAGCCACGTATGATGGCACTTTAAGGTCATTAGAGTGATATAAAAGGAGCTGCTATCTTTTCTCATGCCATCTTGGGGAATCGAATGCAAAGGGAGGAATAAATTATTCTGCCGTTTATGTTGCAGTGTCCTTTATATCTTCAGGAGTATCTTTCCATTTTCTTTCCCATGGCTGAGAGCTTTATCAAAAAATCTTGTAAACATTCTTGTAATCTAAGAAAAATCCTTGACAAAAATAGTAATTAATATTAACAATACTACTACTAATAGAAATTAGTTGTAGTTCAGTAGATTCCCAGGTGTTCCTGTGCTCCACAGATTGTGATTGTTTACTACGTATGTTTTCTTATACTAGATCTTTTTTACTTCCTGAAGCTCAACTGGTATAATATGGCATGTGCAACATCAAGACTGGGTCTGATTTCTAAGGCACAAAAAAAAAAACTGAATGCTTTGCATAATGTAACAATGTAAATAATAGTGAAGAAAACAGCATAATATTGAATTAAGGTGGCAAGTTCATACATTTTAACCCTCATGTTTTGTAAAGAGACCCCAGTAATATTGCAGCTAAAAATGCTTGATGTTTTACAGTAGGTGGATACTTCATGACTTTTCCTAATATAATTAAAGACTAACTATATAATATGTGTCACAGTCCTCAGGGAGAAATGGAAGCACGGAGGCCAGGAACGAGGAGAACACGGAGAATTCATAAATAGAGTCTTTAATAATCCAACAGGAGACATGGGAAACACAAAGAATGACATTAAATACCGGACAGGAAACAAGGGGCTGAACACATTATAAATGGACAGAACTAACGAGGGGAAAACGAGACACACCTGGAATCAAATCAAACACAGCTGGGACTAAATGAACTGAATGGGGACAGGAACAGGAAAACCCAAATATGGGCAAGGAAACACTGGGAACGAGGAAACACAAAATACGGAAAAAAGTCTGACATCACGCCCCCCTCCGGAGGGCGCGTCCTCGCGCCGTACAACATCCAACGGGGAGGGGGGGTGGGCGCTCTGGAGGCCTCCAGGGACCAGGAGACATGACAGACGGACTCCAGGGCGGCGCCCGTCCCGGAACCCATGGTGGAGCAGGGAGCTCGGGAGGCCATGGGGGATCAGGTGACTTGGGAGGGCCATGGTGGAGCAGGGAGCTAGGGCGGCCATGGCGGAGCAGGGAACTCAGGAGGCCATAGTGGTGAAGGGAACTCAGGAGGCCATGGCAGAGCAGGGAGCTCAGGAGGCCAAGGCGAATCAGGGAATTCAGGAGGCCATGGCGGATCTGCCTCCGCCCTAGCCCCCACCCCGGCCTCTACTGCTGGAGCCATACCGCCCCCCTCCCGCCAAAAAAAAAAAATACTCGGGGAAACTTACGGAGCTTAACAGGGTGTCAGGAACCTTCCCTGGGCTTGATGGGGGATCAGGAGCCTTCCCTGTGCTTGACAGGGGATCAGGAGCCCTCCCTGGGCTTAATTCGGGAACAGGAGCCCTCCGTGGGCTAAACTCGGGAAGGCGGGCTGGTTCCGATTTGGGCCCGGACACTTCTCAGACACCGGAAGATCCGTTCCTTCCAACACAGTCCTGTGGTGTCTGGGAGGTCCATGGGGTGGTGGTAACAGGCCCCGAGCCAGAACAGGTGGAGGATGGCCACGTCGTGCAGCTCCGTCACCGCGGTGAGCCTGCAGAATTCCCCAGCGTACTCATAAAAGGGGAGATCACGCCGGATGAGGGCGAGGAGGCGGGCGGCAAACTCCATCGCTTCTTTTGTTTTGGTCCGGTATTCTGTCACAGTCCTCAGGGAGAAACGGAAGCACGGAGGCCAGGAACGAGGAGAACACGGAGAATTCACAGAGTCTTTAATAATCCAACAGGAGACACGGGAAACACAAGGAATGACATTAAATACCGGACAGGAAACAAGGGGCTGAACACACTATAAATAGACAGAACTAACGAGGGGAAAACGAGACACAGCTGGAATCAAATCAAACACGGCTGGGACTAAATGAACTGAATGTGGACAAGAACAGGAAAACTCAAATATGGGCAAGGAAACACTGGGAACGAGGAAACATAAAACACGGACAAAAGTCTGACATTATGCGGCAAATATCCAAAAAAAAAATTAAGTTACATTACTTGTAAATGCAATGTATTTTCACAAACTAAGATTCTCTAAATGGTTACACTGTAAAACCAGAGTGGCTTTTTTTTTTTTTTTTTTTAAATCAAAACCAGTTGAATGCAAACCTTTACCCCACAGTAGATTTCTGCCTCCTAGGTTTTGACTAGGTTAGACTAATCTAAAGGGAAAATAGGAAGTTAATTTCAAAATTACTTATACACCATTGGGGTCTCAAGGACCTCAAATGTAAAAACAGTAAAGCCAGTCAGAGCAGAATATGTCTGGGAATTTCAAGACATCAGGCTTTTTATATATACCTATGGGGATCTGAGACCTTGCAAAATCAGAAAAAGAAAGTTTTAAAAGACATAACTTCATTTCCTCCACATGCATTACAATAAGTACAACTTTACTCAAACCAAACAGTCTGTTCCTGCCTCAAACCACAAGAAGAATTTCTGATTGGATAAGATTTAATTGTCATTTTGGATTGGTATCATTTAAAGCAGATAAAGCTGAGAATGTTGCTGGGTGGTGAATTCCATCACCCAACAATGCAAACTAACTGCAAATTGAGCAGCACAAACCAGAAATATTTTCCAGATATAGTTTCACACTAAGTTGTTTCTCTACAGTTGCCATCTGCTTGTGATCACAATCTACATGTAAAAAAACGTGCAAACAAAATCCTCATTTGCAGCTGCTATGATTGGGTTCTAATGAAGCTGTTTTAGAGGACAAGCCTCCCTGGACTAACAACTGAGAGAGAGAGAATGTCAAAAGTGCATGACTTCCACAGATGTGTTACACTTAGATATTGAGTGACAAAAAAACTCACTATACGGTGTGAATTCTTTCACGTCATGTGTCAGAAAAGATATATTCAGGCCCACATGGAATCTGTGCATGTAGAACTTTGCAAAAAGTTCTGCATATTTCCACAGATTCCGAATGCATGATAGGAATTATATATATAATACAAGCACACATTTCAATGAAAGCACATGTATTTTACAACACCAAGGCATCTATTTTATAATGGAAGAGAATGGCACCTTTTCTAATTCTGTTTGTCTCACACTGTTTTTGCAGGAAGGAAACCCACTGGGATGTATTTATAGGCTACACGGTACAAAGTGTATATTTTCACTTCTGCTAAACCATATACAAAACAGCTGGATAAAAATCAGGGGCTAAAGAAACAATTTGAACAGTGGGGGAGGGGGCATATTATAAAACTTGTGAAATTACTTTTTTGACATGAGGGTAGCCCAGCAGTCCTATGTATGTTGATAGATAGAGAACAACAAAGGTAACGAGACTGTGTTCTTGTATTGTTTTATGAAGGAATCAACTACTCCCATAAAGCACTGCACATTGTGTAATCAAATAAAAAACAATACAATATAAAAAAAATGTACAAAAATGTATTTTTATGTATAATAAAATAATATATAAAAAATATAAAACTACTGACTCTATACAAAAACAATATATTTTATGTTTATTACCAAATATTCATACTGACACATAGATGCACACATATACATACATACATACATACATACATATATATATATATATATATATATATATATATATATATATAGGCGGAGGTAATACCATCCTGATCATGTGCACTTTTTACAAGCAATGTATTTTAGGTGTTCTAATAATTAGATGACTGAAGGAAATGGCAATTATCAAATTAAATCAAATTCTACAAACAGCTAACCTGTTGAACATTAAATTAATTAAATACAACATTCCTTTTGCAGTGCAGTTGAACATAAACATAAGGTCGTTAAACACTGCATTAAAGCCCTTGTTTTCATCTACACAGTGTACAACCAGTGCAGAACATCTCATTTTTCATTTGATAAAACCTTTTCATCCACTGCTTATAGTCCAGTGGTCTCCTGGCCAACATTTTTTTTGATCCCAATATACATTAATCCTCTTTCTTAAAAACAAAACATTTTCTTACAACCTTACATGAATTCTTTTGAAAAAATACATCCTGAAGTATAATCACATCAAGGTAACAGGTGCATTAGAGCTACAATTAGCAACATATGCTTTATAAGACACTGTATTATACTTAAAATTGACTTTAAACCACTATCAAGGGGTAGCCACGATTAATCGGTAGAAATCTGTCAACCGGTAGAGATTTTGGACTATCGTCTCTTTCATGGTTACACGCTCACATGACGTTCCTGTGCTATGTGGTCATGAAAACTTAGCGTTTGCATGCATTTTTAAGCATTGCGGTTTAAACAAGTGATTTTAAACTGTTGAAACGCAATCAGCAGTGAAAAGAGAACTCAATTCACTATACGCGCCGCTGTCAGAGACTGTTTTTCAGCTCTTTCAGAGAAGCGCGCACACATGAAGGTGGTGCTCATAGAGCATGGGAATATTGAACTGAGTTAACAGTATGTAACAGTATATTGGATCTGGTAGCTCTTAAAGTGACAGCAGTCATTCGTGTTGAACAACAAAAGAGAGAAAATCTCTCACTGCTCTTGACTAAATCACTTTTGCAACTTTAATAAGAAGAAATATATATTTCCTTTACACAGTGAAGAAGTATTTTTATTCATTTGATTACTTTATACAATGTATGTAGCAGGTCTTATTTGTTCGACTGTAGTTTTTTTTTTTTGTGCTATTGCTTGGAATTAGTTTCTTATCCTTATTTAATCACTAAATGTTTGAGCTTGAGTTTTTTTTGTGATACTGACACTGGTGACAAGAACTATGACATTTCTATGGTATCAAAACTTTTGATATCATAAAGACCTTAAAGCAAAAAATAACTATATTGTGATATATATTGTTATCGTGAAACAAAATTGCTCATATCATGATAAAAGATTTTGGTCATATCACCCACCCCTACCATCAAGTGTCTGTAATAACTTCCAGTTGTGTTGTAATGTGGCTTTTGGTCATACAGTGAAAATACCCCCAACTCTCACAAAAATCACATACAAATCATATACTGTCATGTTTATTAGCTTCATGTTAGTAGAAAACAGAAACATTCTTTCTAGAGAAATATAAAGTAAATGTGTACAGATATCAATATTTCCCCAGATATGCGCACTTTCGCATTATATATATATATATAGAGAGAGAGAGAGAGAGAGAGAGACAGACAGACAGACAGACAGATTTTTTACAGCTTCAGAATCTACAGGCAAAATAATAATAGATATACAGTATATTGACAACTTGCTAGAGAGAAAACAATAAAAATTAATACCAGCATGTCTCTTTCAACACCACTCCCTCAGCGTGAGGCATTTCCTTCAATATTTAAACACGCCGAGTACATGACCCTTTCGTTTCTGAAAACAAACCAGCTCTGTTTGAAGGAGAAATTCCCTGATAGAGTATAAAAGCAAAAGCCCAGCAGCAGCTTTGGCTCTGTTTATTATTACAGCTGTGTGCTCTCTCTCAGCTCATTGAGATGCAACCTCAGGAGCGTCTCGTTTAGGCTCCCCGCACCTCCACCTGAAATCTGCATTCCCAGCAGAACAGCACACACAGCTGAAAGAAACCTGCAAACTTATGGATCTGCGACTGGTTAAGAAAAAGGTGGAAATGTGTACTATTTCAGACTGTTTGAACAGAATCGCAAAGTGGCATTTAAGAAATGCTGGCAACTGGTACAGCACAAACAGTTTTGTCAGGTAACCTAAAAATGCCCTTAATGCAGTAACATCTGAATTAACTGGTTTAATTGCTGACAAAAATATTATTTGATATGACAAAATCCACCTTGCCGCATGTAATCACAGCCGTACTGTGCCATGTAGTCTGTCTACATCCAGGGAGAGAACAACGACGGATGGTCTGACTCGACATATTACCCTCACAGCAGTACTGCTCTTGTGATTGATGGACTGACATGAGTTAAGAGCACACCATCCTGAAATGCATGTTAAGAGATGTGTAGTGGAAAATCCCAACATCATGACTGGGGCGATTTCAAATCCTGCCGTTTTAGAAGAGTGGAAACTAAAAATTCTTATTTTTTTTACTGGGGAGTTACTTTGAGGTATGAAACTTCCAGGATGTGTTTATTGTAGAGTAACCGCTTAAGGACTATTTAATTTATCCATTTCATGCCTCTTAGATATTTAGTAACTTACATTTTAGAAACAAAAAGGGGCCTCAATGTCTTTTCCTCCAAACAATGAAAGTCAATGGAGTCCAATGCTGTTTTGGACCCCACTGAATTTCATTGTATGAACAAACACAGTTTACAATCTCTTTTTGAAAGAAAATGAGAAGAGAATTGACATTTTTGAGTAAGCTATGCCTTTTACCCTTTACAATGTAAGAACACCGTGATTTCACTGAACATTTTTGTTTTTCCCTAATGAAAAGTCTGTCACTCTACGCAAATGCCTCTGCACTATTAGTATGATGACCCAAAATCTCCTTGTACACAGTCAGTACGAAAGACCCAAGTCTTAAAGCAAATGACATTTACAGGTGACTTAAATTCCCTTGTAACTAGGGAAAGATGGCATATCTAGAGCAGTGTTTCTGTTAGTCTTCCTGTGATTTTTTTCTCATTCCACAGTCCATGTTTCTCATACAAAAACATGTTCTGTGTGAACCAGACATTTACCTTGTCTGTTTTTGCTCCGCCAAGTTAGTTTCAAACAAAGCATTAGCACTGAGCATCTGCGTGCAACACACAGCAGTGATGTTTCACTCCTGAATCAATCTGTGTTCAAATGAATCATTTGAGTGCATGATTCAATGACTCAAAGATAAAGGCGGCACCTGATTTGATGCTCAATAAATCGGTGTGTTAAAACAAATCGGTTCAGTGAATGATTCTTTGACTCCCTCATAAAGACAGTCAATTGGTGCCACCTACTGGCAGAACAGTGTAACATGTAGAATGAGTCACAATACCATTTATTCAGTTCAGTTTCCCTTACATCTACAGCAGTGCACTGCTCTACATGTTCAGTGGACTAATGATGCCTGAAATTCTGTTTCTTGAAAACGGCAACTGCACATCAGGCAGGTCTCATTAAGAGGCCAGAAACATCACAATCTGTCTTTGATGTAACAGTATTTAAAGACTAAAATACACAGCCATCAAACAACACATTTGACATTTGTAAATAAAGACATTTTATTGCAGTCAAAAAATAAGTGGCTGGACTAGCTGTGCAGCAAGGTAAAAATAGAAAGAGGATGTCCGTGAGCTGAAGGCACATCAGGGTGCTTCCAGCGTAGACAGCTCTGTTGACTGTAATGGGAGAGAGATCTAGTTTTGTTGCACCACACATCCGGTGTAGACACGCATAACTACACCTTCTTGATGGATGCATGCTGACTTGTTTGTTGTCACCTAGCCTGAAGCTTTTACCACAAATTTACATTTGTGTTTTAGACCTGTAATAAGCCATGTAGAAAAAAATATACAATGGCACTCAAAAAGTATCTGGAGTCTTAAGCCTTATGAAAAATGTCTAAATCGCATTGCATTAGATATGAAATAATCACTTCCACCAAAAATCTCATTAAAACCAGATGCTTAAAGTTTAAGCATTTTTAAAAGTGACTTAATTGTCCAAAGTGATTCAGTACATTTTTTGGGCATAGTAAGTTACCTTTTAACATTCCTTATGAGAACTTCAGGCTAACATTAAAAGGTCATACCAAAAAGCAGAAGGTGAAAATTGATTTGTGGGCTGGATTTAAGGATAATACTTGAGGGGAATGAAACTATCTTTAGTAGTTTGAGAGCCCTGGGTTACACCAATGAAAGTCATCTGTAAGGGTCAGATCAAGTAAAAGTACATCCTTAAAGGTATAGTTCATCCAAAAAAAAAAAAAAAAAAAAAAAAAAAAAATGCTGCCATATTTGACTCACCTCCATGTCGTTAACTGACTTTCTTCTGTGTAAGAAAAAAAAAATGTTTCGACATTTTTTTTTTCCCTATACAGTGAAATTAAATAGGGTGCAATGTTTTTCATTGTATAAAAAAATCAGTTGAAAATAACTTCTTTTGTATTCAACAGAAGAATAAAAAGTCATACAGGTTTGGATCAATATGAGGAGGAGTAAATGATAGAATTTTTGGATGAACTGTCACTTCAACGCAACTGCTTCACATTATCTCATCTTGTAGTGTAAGAGATTTCACACAATATTTTTGTCTTTCCCTCTAATGAAATGTCTGTCTCGCTACGCAAATGACTCTGTACTACTAGTATGATGACTCAAGCCTCCTCATACACGGTGAGTATCAAGTCTTAATGCAAATGACATTTACAGATGACTTAAACTCTCTAGTAACAAGGGAAAGATGCCATATATCTAGGGCAGTGAATCTGTTCTAGTCCTTCTGACCGAATTCCACATAAATGCATTGTTAAATGAGAGAATGTGGAGTAAAATACAGAACGGTGAGCATTACCATAGTCTCGAGCCTCAGACAGCAGTGTGACAGGAGGACAATGACATCCACTGCAGCTTAGCTACGGCTCTCGCAAGGGCCCCTGGAGTGGCCCCGAGGCCATGTAATACCATGTTAATTACTGCACACACAGTATAGAGTTTCAAACAGGACTGTGTGGGAGAGAGGAGAAAATCTAATCACAGGGGAACCAATTTCACTGAATCTGTTGCTGCACTGGCTGGGTGGGTAATTTGTGATGACACAGAGAAAACATTACTGCCACAACAGTTGCTGAGCTGTAAATTCCTACCTGATGGAAAGTGATGGGTTTTTGACAATGTTTTCGTGTCAGTCCCCTAACTTAGGCAGTTTTTCTGTCAGCACTGTCACAGTTACACTGACTGTCGTATTAATTTTCAGAAGATGTTGTTAAGTTCCTTAAACCTTCAGTTTGTCATTGCTGGTTATTATCATCACATTCAGTTTATCTGGACCAAAGAGCCATTTTTAGTACAAAAGGTCTTTTAAAAAGAGAAGAGGATGTTGAAAAGACAAGAAAACAGTCCAATCAAACTGTACAGTATTTTGGTGCAAATTAACCTGTCACTTGGTAGAACAGCTTAACCATTAACAAAAACATAAAAAGTTATACACACTGTACAACACAGACAAAATTACATACAGGCTCATTTGCAACAAGGAACAGGAAAAAAAAAAAGTTTTGTGCTACCCACAATTTTTGTGGGTGTGTGTGGTTTGTATAATAAAATAATATTTTAATATTAACACATTTACGTGAATGATTTTAAGTACATTTTGTTTACTTTTAAACATATCCATTACATTTTCAAGTGAGGAACATCACACGATTTATCAAGAGAGTCAACAATTTACACACACACACACACACACACACACACACAGAGAGAGAGAGAGAGACTCCTAAGTCACTTATAATGCTACAGAAGATTAGTACTTTAAATAAAGGCTGTTCTTCAAACTTTGTATTGCAGATTCCACAATTCATTGCCATTTTTAAATATTTTCAACTGTGAAATAAGAAATGTTTCTCGAGCAGCCAATCAGCATATTAGAATGATTTCTGAATGATCATGTGACACTGAAGCCTGGAGTAACGACTACTGAAACTTTACTATTTTTACTGTATTTTTGATCCAAAATCTTTCATATTACTACAAAAAGTTTTTACTGAAATCATCATAGGAATAATTTTAGAAAGGTGTACATACAGTCTGGGTTCTGAAGGGAAAGTTGAGAATGACTGCTGTAGGTGCTGTATATGCTATACTGCTTCTAGTAAGAGCATATGGGCACATCCTCCTGTGCTTTCCTGTAGACAACACCCAGCTCTTGGCCTTTTACCAAAAGCACCAGATAGTTTGGTAGGCATGCCAGAACCTACAGAGTGTGTCTGTCACATTGCTTTTGGCATTCTTTCCCGGCAGTTCACATTTTTACCTGTAGTGAAGAGCTGGAACTGACCCTGCACATATTTTTTGTTTTGTGAAAACATGTTATTTGCTCAGTGTGCACAGTTTATGACAAATGATTTCCTACTTATGGACATGAAAGCATTCTGATTTAATGGTTTTTTGTCACTGAAAACATATGGTGATTTATCATATGTGAGAATATGGTAATATAAGTCCCACAAGGCCACACTTGCTCACTGAAGACTTACTATAATATTACTAAAGCTTATGGTTCTGAAGCTCAAATTTGCTTCTCTACAGACTTTTTCTTAAAACTAACAGATACGTAGAGAACAATGTGTCGATTTTGCCACAGAAACACAAACACACACACAAACACAGTATCTCACAGAAGTGAGTACACCCCTCACATTTTTGTAAATATTTTATTATACCTTTTTTATGTGACAACACTGAAGAAATGACACTTTGCTACAATGTAAAGTAGTGAGTGTACAGCTTGTATAACAGTGTAAATTTGCTGTCTCCTCAAAATAACTCAACACACAGCTATTAATGTCTAAACCGCTGGCCACAAAAGTGAGTACACCCCTAAGTGAAAATGTCCAAATTGGGCCCAA